>CM069137.1:1658566-1814560 GCA_035221665.1 Okamejei kenojei
TCACCCCAAAGATCCCACCCATTCCTTTTTCTCCAGCAGATTGAGCTGCCTGGACCCGCTGAGTGACTCCAGCATCTTCTGTGTCTATCCTTCGGTGTACAAACCAGAATGTGCTCTTTCATTCCTGCAACAATGTTCTATTATGAAACTTCTTCACATGTTGGGTAGGTACATCTAACTGGTGGAGACAAAAAAAGCTGGGAAAAACTCAGCCGGGGGGGTGAGGCCAGATCTATGCGAGGAAGGGACATTTGCGATATTTAGGGTCGAGACATGTCGCATATTCCTTCTTCTCCATAGATGGCTGCCTCAGCGCTGAGTTTTTCCAGCTTTTTTGTCCACCTGTTAGTATGTTCTCTAACCCTACATGTGTAGAGTTCAATAGATACATTGTTGCCAGGAAGGAATTGTACTCAATGATGGTTTAACGAAGGATAGACACATATATGCTGGAGTAACTCACGGGTCAGGCAGGCATCTCTGGAAGGGATAAGGATTAATCTGGGGGAATTTGGGGGGTTGAAGGTCACCTTCTTCAAAGAATGAGTGTCATGGGGTGAAGAGGGGTAATTATGGTTGGTGGGTGTTGTTGTGGTTTTACTATTAGAGTTTTCTGAGAGTGGGTGCATAAAAGCAAAGGGTTCCCAAACTGGGGTGCATCTGTACATATTGTTTCTCATTGACTTGACTGTGTTTTGGTTCAGTTCATCATTAGTTGTTTCATAAATTAAGTGAAATAAAACATAGTTATGTGCTATTAAAGTTGCCAGGGGTAGGGGGGTAAACGGGACGAAAAGGTTGGGAACCATCATGCATGTAGAGTGGTAATACAAATTGTTCTCCCAGTTTGGGCAAAAATAGTTTATATCGGGGGGAAGTGGCGCATCCCGTGGATACGTGGGAAATCTGGGATAGTATCAAAGAAAAAGATGAAGCGTACAAATTAGCCTGAAAAACGCAGCCTCCTACCAGGGGGGGACTGGGGAGAAATTTCAAGATCAACAGAGGAGGACAAAGGGCTTAATTAGGAAAGGGAAAATGGAGTATGAAAGAAAACTTGCAGGAAAAATAAATATGACTGACATAAGTTTTTATCGTATGTGAAGCGCAAAAGATTTGTTAAATACAATGTAGGTCCCTCTGCAGTCAGGAATAGGGGGGTGAATTGATCTGGGGTACAGGACATGGCAGCCAATTGAATAAAAACTACTTTGGTTCTGTCTTCACTAAGAAGACATAAATAATTTGCCGGAAATAGCAGGGGTATCGGGTCAAATGAGATGGAGGAAAGGAAATGACGTGAAATCCGGGTTAGCCGGAAAGTTGGTGGTAGATGGGATTAAAGGCCGATAATCCCAGGGCAGATAGGCTGCATCCAAGGGTACTTAAGGAAGTAGCCCCAGAATTAGCAGATGCCTTAGTGATAATTTTTCAAAACTCTTTAGATTCTGGGAAGTAGTTCCTGAGGAGCGGAAGGGTAGCTAATGTACCCCACTTTTTAAAAAGGAGGCGAGAGAGAAAACGGGGAATTACTGACCAGTTAGTCTAACATCGGTAGTGGGGAAACTGCTAGTCAATATTAAAGATGGGGATCGATCAGCGCATTTGGAAAGTGGTGAAATCATTGGACAAAGTCAGCATGGAATTTACGAAGGGTAAATCATGTCTGACGAATCTTATTGAAACTTTTTTCGAGGATGTAACTAGTAGGTGGATAAATAAAGGAGACGCAGTAGATGTGTTGTATCTGGACTTTCAGAAGGCTTTTCGACAAGGTCCCACACATGAGTTTGGTATACAACTTAAAGCACATGGTATGGTGGTTCATTATTGATGTGGGATAGTGAACTGGCTGGCAGACAAGAAGCAAAGAGTAGATGTGAACGGGTCCTTTTCAGGACTAGTGGGGTGCCGGAAGGCTCAGTGCTGGGACCTCAGCTAAGCTATTTACCAATATACATTAATGATTTGGACGAGGGAATTAAAAATGCAAATCTCCAGTTTGCGGATGACACGAAGCTGGGGGCAGCCAGTTGCTAGCGGTGAGGAAGGATGCTAGGAGGCTAAGGATGACTTGGATAGACTGGGGTGAGTGGGCAAATGATGGCGATGCAGTATATTGTGGATAATGTGGGTTAATCCACTTTGGTGACAAAACAGGAAGGTTTAGACTATATTTTGAATGGTGACGTTAGGAAAAGGGGAGAGTGCAGCGAGACCTGGGTGTCATGGTACACCAGTCATTGAAAGTAGGCAATGCAAGGTCAGCAGGCTGTGGAATGAAAGCGAATGGTTTTGTTTGGCTTCATAGCAAAGGATTTGAGTACAAGAGCAGGAGGTTCTACATGCAGTTGTAAGGGTCTTGCTGAGGCCACACTGGACGTATTGCGTACAGTTTTTGGTTTCCTAATCTGAGCAAAAGACATTCTTGCCATAGAGGGAGTACAGAGAAGGTTCATCAGAGTTTTTCCTGGATGGCACGACTTCATATGAAGAAAAAACTGGATAGACTCGGCCTGTACCAGCTGGAATTCTAGAAGATTGAGGGGTGATCTATAGAGACTTACAAAAATTTCTTAAGGGATTGGACAGGCTTGATGCCAGTGAAGATTGTTCCGATGTTGGGAAGGCCAGGAAAGGGCGTCACAGTTTAAGGTAAGGTGGGAAGTCTTTTAGGGGACCGAGATGAGAAAATAGTTTTTCACCACGTGTGGTGAATCTGCGGGAATTCTCTTCCACAGAAAGGTACTTGGGGCCAGTTCGTTGGCCATATTTAAGAGGGAGTTGGATATGGCCCTTGTGGCTGAAGGGATCAGGGGGTATGGAGAGAAGGCAGGTACAGGATACTGAGTTGGATGATCAGCCATGATCATATTGAATGGCGGTGCAGGCTCGAAGGGCCGAATGGCCTGCTGCTGCACCTAATTTCTATGTTTCTATGTTAAAGAAGGAACTGCAGATGCTGGAAAATCGAGGGTACACAAAATGCTGGAGAAATTCAGCGGTTGCAGACTGAAGAAGGGTTTCGGCCCGAAACGTTGCCTATCTCCTTCACGCCATAGATGCTGCTGCACCCGCTGAGTTTCTCCAGCATTTTGTGTACCCTCTGCATTAGAGTGTTCTATGTAACCAGAGTTGCATTTTAAGGTGCATTGTGTATTTTGGCACGGTGGAGCGAGGCAGCAAATGTACTCAACTTGATCGTAATAATGATATAAACCTAAAATATAAGGAAATATTTTGCTGTTAGTTAAAGAAGGAACTGCAGATGCTGGAAAATCGAAGGTAGACAAAAATGCTGGAGAAACTCAGCGGGTGAGGCAGCATCTATTGAACGAAGGAAATAGGCGACGTTTTGGGTCGAGACCTTTCTTCAGACTGTTAGTTAAACTTTTGTTGAGTAGATTGAACAAACTGATCATCTCAGTAATGCAAACACAAGGAGTTTGCGTGTCAGCGACATAATTTGTACGTAAAGGCGTTTGTTCCTGGACTGAGGTGAAGTAATGTCCATATGTGACACATATCGACAGTTATCCTAGGCTGAAAACGCCCAGTGTCGTCTCATCTCGGAAGCTAAGCAGGCTCAGACCTGGTTAGTACTTGAATGGGAGACTGCTTGGGAATGCCAGCTGGTCGAGCTGCAGCCTGTGTGGAGTCTGCATGTTCTCCCTGTGATCGTGTGGGTTTCCTTCCTCTCAATGCTCTAGCTTTCTCCCACGGCCCAAAGATGTGCAGGTTTGTTCGTTAATTGGCCTCTGTAATTTGTCCCTAGTTTAGTTTAGTTTAGAGATACAGCGCGGAAAACAGGCCCTTCGGCCCACCGAGACCGTGCGCCGACCTGAAATCCCCGTACACAAACGCTAACCTACGCACACGAGGAATTTAGAATTATACCAAACCAATTAGCCCACAAACCTGTACGTCTTTGGAGCTTGGGAGGAAACGA
The DNA here is from genome assembly GCA_035221665.1 of Okamejei kenojei. Taxonomy (NCBI): domain Eukaryota; kingdom Metazoa; phylum Chordata; class Chondrichthyes; order Rajiformes; family Rajidae; genus Okamejei; species Okamejei kenojei. Next base: position 1,662,516 of record CM069137.1, read on the forward strand.
GAGATCCCGGAGAAAACCTACGCAGGTCACGGGAAGAACGTACAAACTCCATAGTCAGGATCGAACCCGGGTCTCTGGCGCAGTGAGGCAGCAACTCTACCGCTGCGCCACCGTAGAGAATACGTGAGAAAGTAGGATAACATAGAACTTGGTGGACCGAAGGGCCTGTTTCCATGCTGTTTCTTTCAATCAATTACCTTTGAACTATGACGTTTGCTTAACAGTGCAATTGCTTTAGCTTTTTGCTGTGCCTAGGAACAATATTTTACATTCAGTACTGCACTGCAGAAGTGTTATAGATTCATGGTGAGATACAGCCCTTTAGCCGAACAAGTCCATGCCGACCATCAACCACCCAGTATAGACTGCAAAGATTTAGGAGGATATGGGCCAAATACAGGCAAATAGTCACACAGCGTTGAGACTAGCCCTTCAGCACAACCTCTCCACACTGACCAACATGCCCCATCTACACTAGTCCCATCTGCCTGTGTTTGGCCCATATCCCTCCAAACCTGTCCATGTACCTGCCTAAATGTTTTTAAAAATGTTGCTATAGTCCCTGACTCAACTACCTCCTCCAGCAGCTCATTCCATACACCCAGTTTCATACAAAGTTACCCCTCGGATTCCTGTTAAATCTTTCCCCCCTCACCTTAAATTCTTGATACCTTCACCTCTGGTCAAGAGACTTTGCGTCCTCCTGATGTATTTCATCTCATGATTTTGTACACCTCTATAAGATCACCCCTCATCCTCCTGCACTCCAAGGAATAGAGTCCAAGCCTACTTAACCTACAAAGTTGGTTATCAGCATGAAAATATTTGCATTGACTCAGCGATTGAGTGCATTAATTAATGTGAGAACATCCTGTTAGCCCCTTGATTAAACATTTACAATTATCTAAGTGTTTACATAGTTCTCTAATTAGCTTCCTTAAAATTTGTAACTAGACAAACTAACCGAGATTGATTGATAAAAAGATGCAGCATGGAAACAGGCCCTTCAGCCCACCGAGCCGGGCTGACCATCGATCCCCCTTTCACATCTTTTCAGAATGGCAGGCAGTGACTAGTGGAGTGCCACAAGGCTCGGTGCTGGGACCCCAGTTGTTTACAATATATATTAACGATTTAGACGAGGGAATTAAATGTAACATCTCCAAGTTTGCCGATGACACAAAGCTGGGTGGCAGTGTGAGCTGCGATGAGTATCTGAATGGTGTCAGATTAGGAGAAGGGGAGGTGCAATGAGACCTGGGTGTGCTTGCACATTAGGCACTGAAAGTAAGCATGCAGGTACAGCAGGCAGTGAAGAAAACCAATGGCATGTTGGCCTTCATTGCGAGAGGATTTGAGTTTAAGATCAAAGAAGTCCTTCTGCAGTTGTACAGGGCCCTGGTGAGACCGCACCTGGAGTATTGTGTGCAATTTTAGTCTCCTAATTTGAGGAAGGACATTATTGCTATTGAGGGAGTGCAGCGTAGGTTCACCAGGTTAATTCTCGGGATGGCGGGACTGTCATATGCTGAGAGCATGGGTCAACTGAGCTTGTATTTGCTGGAATTTAGAAGGATGAGAGGGGATCGTATAGAAACATAACATTCTTAGAAGATTGAACAGGCTAAATGCAGGAAAAATGTTCCCGATGTTGGGGGAGTCCAAAGTTTAAGAATAAGGAGTAGTCCATTTTGGACTGAGATGAAGAATAACTTTTTCACCCAGAGAGTTGTGAATCTGTGGAATTCTCTGCCACACAAGCCAGTGGAGGCCAATTCACGGTGTGTTCAAGAGAGAGATTTAGCTCTTGGGGCTAACGGAATCAAGGGATATGGGGTGAAAGCAGGAACGGGGTACTGATTTTGCATGATCAGGCATGATCATATTGAATGGTGCTGGCTCGAAGGGCCGAATGGCCTACTCCTGCACCTATTTTCCATGTTTCACACTAGTTCTGTTATCCCACTTTCTCATCCACTCCCTACACTTGGTGTTGGACCAATTTACAGCGGCCAAAGGGTCCTGAACCGAAACATCACCTATCCACATTCTCCACGGATGCTGCCTGACCTGCTGAGTTACTCCAGCACTCTGTGAAACGTCACCTATCCATGTACTCCACAGATGCTGCCTGACCCAACTGAGTTACTCCAGCACTCTGAAACGTCAATATGTTCTCCACAGATGCTGCCTGACCAGCTGAGTTACTCCAGCGCTCTGTGAAACGTCACGTATCCATGTTCTCCACAGATGCTGGCTGACCCGCCTAGTTAGTCCAGCACTTGAAGTTATTTTATTTAACCTGCACGTCTTTGGGATGTGGGTGGAATCCACAGCACCCGGAGAAAACCAATGCAGGCACAGGGAAAACGTGCAAACCCCACACCGATGGCTCCCACGTTCAGGCTCAGGCCGGGGTCACTGATGCTGTGAGGCAGTAGCTCTACCAGCAGCAAAGAGGTCCTCCTGCAGTTGTACAGGGCCCTAGTGAGACCACACCTGGAGTATTGTGTGCAGTTGTGGTCCCCTAATTTGAGGAAGGACATTCTTGCTATTGAGGGAGTGCAGCGTTTGTTCACCAGGTTAATTCCCGGGATGGCAGGTCTTTCATATGCTGAGAGAATGGAGCGGCTGGGCTTGTATACTCTTGAGTTTAGAAGGATGAGAGGAGATCTTATTGAAACATATAAGATTATTAAGGGTTTGGACACGCTAGAGGCAGGAAGCATGTTCCCATTGTTGGGGGAACCAAGGGCACAGTTTAAGAAAAGAGGTAAACCATTTAAAACAGAGATGAGGAAACACTTTTGTGAGAAAACAGTTGTGAGTCAGTGAAATTCTCTGCCACAGAGGGTGGTGGAGGCCGGTTCTCTGGATACTTTCAAGAGAGAGCGAGATAGGGCTCTTAAAGATAGTGGAGTCTGGGGATATGTGGAGAAGGCAGGAACAGGGTACTGATTGGGGATGATCAGCCATAATCACATTGAATGGTGGTGCTGGCTCGAAGGGCCGAATGGCCTACTCCTGCACCTATTGTCTATTGTCACTCTGCCGCCCACAATGTAGGTTTCTTGGTGAATAGTTTGCAACTATGAGCATTTGTAGGGATGGCACAGTGCGTTGGGAACTCTGTATACATGTTTGCACCACGCGCTCCATGTATGTACCCACGCTGGCCGTTCCATGCCTGTACTCACACCCAATTCTCCACGCACCACTTGTGCAAGGCACACTAAGTGTGTGCTGGGAATTTGAGGGCACATCAATTTGAATGTGATTTTGAATCAATTTGGCAAGTTTAATAGGAATCTGAGGGGTAACTTTTCCACACAAATGTTGGTGGTCAGAATTTTTAATTCTGTTTTGAGTCATTAGAACGTCTTTGTCAGTGTGACGTTACTTGCCAATGAAGCACAGAGTCTCTTGCCCAAAGCAGGGGAATCAAGAACAAGAGGACATGGGTTTAAGGTGAAGTGGGAAAGATTTAATCGGAATCAGAGGGGTAACTTTTTCACACAGAGGCTGGTGGGTGAATGGACCAAGTTGCCAGAGGAGGTAGTTGAGGCTGGGAAGCAGTTAGACAGGTACATGGATAGGACAGATTTGGAGGGATATGGACCAAACCCAGGCAGGTGGGACTAGTGTAGCTGGGAAATGTTGGCCGGTGTGGGCAAGTTGGGCCGAAGGGCCTGTTTATACATTGCATCACTCTATGACTATGAATGGTGCTCCTTGATCCAATATTACAACCAAGGGCAGCACAATGGCGCAGCGATAGAGTTGCTGCCTTACAACGCCAGAGATACAGGTTTCATCCAGACCTGGGGTGCAGTCTGTACAGAGTTTGTACATTCACCCTGTGACCACGTGGGTTTTCGCCAACTGCTCTGGTTTCCTCCCACACTCCAAAAGACTACACTGCCCTCCATAATGTTTGGAACAAAGACCCATCATTTATTTATTTGCCTCTGTACTCCACTATTTGAGATTTGTAATAGAAAAAAAATCACATGTGGTTAAAGTGCACATTGTCAGATTTTATTAATGGGTATTTTTATACATTTTGGTTTTACCATGCAGAAATGACAGCTGTGTTTATACATAGTCCCCCATTTCAAGGCACCTTAATGTTTGGGACACAGCAATATCATGTAAATGAAAGTAATCATTTTTAGTATTTTGTTGCATATCCTTTGAATGCAATGACTCTTTGAAGTCTGTGATTCATGGACATCACCAGTTGCTGGGTATCTTCTCTGGTGATGCTCTGCCAGGCCTGTATTGCAGCCATCTCTAGCTTATGCTTGTTTTGGGGGCTAGTCCCCTTCAGTTTTCTCTTCAGCATATAAAAGCCATGCTCAATTGGGTTCAGATAGAGTGATTAACTTGGCCACTCAAGAATTGACCATTTTTTAGCTTTGAAAAACTCCTTTGTTGCTTTAGCAGTATGTTTGGGATCATTGTCTTGCTGTAGAATGAACTGCCGGCCAATGAGTTTTGAGGCATTTGTTTGAACTTGAACAGATAGGATGTGTCTATACACTTCAGAATTCATTATGCTACTACCATCAGCAATAAACAATAGACAATAGGTGCAGGAGTAGGCCATTCGGCCATTCAATGTGATCATGGCTGATCATCCACAATCAGTACCCTGTTCCTGCCTTCTCCTCATATCCACTGACTCCGCTATCTTTAAGAGCCCTATCTAGCTCTCTCTTAAAGTATCCAGATAACCGGCCTCCACCGTCCCCTGAGGCAGAGAATTCCAGAGTCTCACCACTCACTGTGTGAAAAAGTGTTTCCTCGTCTCCGTTCTAAATGGCTTATTTTTAAACTGTGGCCCTTAGTTCTGGAACATCGGGAACGTAACATCAATGAAGATAAGTGAGACAGTACCTTCAGCACCCATACATGCCCAGGTCATAACACCCCCACCACTGTGTTTCACAGATGAGGTGGTATGCTTTGGATCTTGGCCAGTTCCTTCTCTCCACCATACTTTGCTCTTGCCATCACTCTGATATAAGTTAATCGTCGTTTCATCTGTCCACATGATCTTTTTGTTCTTTTAAGTAATTCTTGGCAAACTGTAACCCGGCCATCCTATTTTTGCGGCTAGCCAGTGGTTTGCATCTTGCAGTGTATCCTCTGTATTGCTGTTCATGTGCTCTTCTGCGGACAGTGGTCATTGACAAATCCACACCTGACTCCTGAAGAGTGTTTCTGATCTCTGGGACAGGTGTTTGGGGATTTGTCTTTGTTATAGAGAGAATTCTTCTGTCATCAGCTGCGGAGGTCTTCCTTGGCCTGCCATTCCCTTTATGATTAGTAAGCTCACCAATGCTCTCTTTCTTCTTAATGATGTTCCAAACAGTTGATTTGGCTGATGTCTCTAATAGTTTTTTTTCCGACCGGAAAGCTCTGCAGAGGGTGGTGAAGATCGCCCAACGCATCACAGGCTCCTCACTTCCCTCCAATGAGTCTGTCCATAGTACACGATGCCTGCGCAGGGCGCACAGCATCGTCAGGGACAGCTCACACCCCAACCATAGACTGTTTACCCTCCACCCATCCGGGAGACGCTACAGGTCCCTCCGCTGCCGGACCAGCAGGCTCAAGAACAGCTTCTTCCCCGCGGCTGTCACACTTCTCAACGCTGCACCTCAATGACTGCCTGTCTCCACCCCTCACCCCCCCCCCCCCCCCGGACTATCCAATCACCAGCAAATTGCACGGATACCACTGTATATGTATAGATGTATATACTCCTGCGCAATTACTTGTTTATTCGTAAGTTCGCTCTTCGGAGATACCAACTGCATTTCATTGTCTCTGTATTGTACACTGCACAATGACAATTAAAGATTGAATTGAATTGAATTGTTCTTGCTATTGAGGGAGTGCAGCGTGTATACTCTGGAATGTAGAAGGATGAGAGGGAATCTTATTAAAACACATAAAATTATTAAGGGTTTGGACACACTAGAGGCAAGAAACATGTTGCTGATGTTGGGAGAGTCCAGAACCAGGGTCCACAGTTTAAGAATAAGGGGTAAGCCATTTAGTACGGAGATGAGGAAACACGTTTTCACCCAGAGAGTTGTGAGTCTGTGGAATTCTCTGCCTCAGAGGGCGGTGGAGGCCGGTTCTCTGGATACTTTCAAGAGAAAGCAAGATAGGGCTCTTAAAGATAGCGGAGTCAGGGGATATGGGGAGAGGGCAGGAACGGGGTACTGATTGGGGATGATCAGCCATGATCACATTGAATGGCGGTGCTGGCTCGAATGGCCTACTCCTGCTGTCGATTGTCTATTTGGTCCAGGAGTTTGCTGACTGCTTGGTCTTTACTGAACTGAACTACAATTAATGGCAATCGTCTCACCTTTCCCCACAGCCCTGCCAGTTACTCTCTTTTAATTATTTATCCAGCTCTTCTTGGTGACTTAAATCTCAAGCACTGTACGTCAGATTGTATTTACTAAATTATTTTAGGACGACACGGAGGTGCAGCAGGTTGAGCCGCTGCCTCACAGCGCCAGGGACCCAGGCTCGATCCCGTCTACGGCTGCTGTCTGTGTGGAGTTTGCACGTTCTCCCTGTGACTGCGTGGGTTTTCTACGGGTGCTCCTGTTTCCTCCCAGATCCCAAAGACGTGCGGGTTTGTAGGTTAATTTGGCTCTCTGTAAATTGTCCCTTGTGTGCAGGGAGTGGATGAGCAAGTGGGAATCACGTTGGATGATGTATGGGAACTTTTGGGTTTTGTCCCCGGTGAAATGGAAGTAACTTCAGCAAATAGCTACAGGGGTTATGTGTAAAATCAATTACTTTACTTTAGTTAGTTTAGAGATACAACGTGGAAACAGGCCCATTGGCCCACCGAGTCCTCGCCGACCAGCGATCGCCCATACACTCCGGGAACAATTCTATAGTTTTACAGAAACCAATTAACCTGCAAACCTGCACGTTTTTAGAGTGTGGGAGGAAACCGGAGCACCCGGAGAAAACGCACGCTGTCATAGGGAGAACGCACCAACTCCGTTCAGACAGGCAATAGACAATAGGTGCAGGAGTAGGACATTCGACCCTTTGAGCCAGCCAATGTGATCATGGCTGTTCATCCCCAATCAGTGCCCCGTTCCTGCCTTCTCCCCATATCCCCTGACTCCACTACCTTTGAGAACCCTATCTAGTTCTCTCTTGGAAGTATCCTGAGAACCAGCCTCCACCGCCCTCTGAGGCAGAGAATTCCACAAACTCACAACTCTGTGTGGAAAACTCTGTGTGCCGCGTGACAGTGAGAGTAGGAATGAAATGAGGTGGAGGATAAATGCGTGGCTGAGGGACTGGTGCAGTGGGCAGGGATTCAAGTTTCTTGATCACTGGGACCTCTTTTGGGGAAGGCATGATCTGTACACAAAGGACGGGTTGCACTTGAACCCGAGGGGGACCAATATCCTGGCAGGGAGATTTGCAAAGGCTACTGGGGAGACTTTAAACTAGAAAGGCTGGGGAGAGGGACTCGGGTAGAGGGGGCTAGGGGTCAGGGTGTGGGGCAAGAGGCAGAGAAGGGAAGCACTCGGACCCAAAATGTAGGCGAGAAAGATGAAAAAGATAATAGACAGAGAATAAGGGATGGTGGGTTTCTAAAATGTGTATATTTTAATGCTAGGAGCATTGTAAGTAAGGTGGATGAATGTAGAGCCTGGATTGACACCTGGAAATATTATGTTGTGGCAATCAGTGAAACATGGTTGCAGTAGGGCTGTGATTGGAAACTAAATATTCCAGATTTCGTTGCTTCAGGTGTGATAGAATTGGAGGGACCAGAGGGGGAGGTGGTGCATTGCTTGTCAGAGAAGATATTACAGCAGTGCTTTGGCAGGATAGATTAGAGGGCTTGTCTAGGGAGGCTATTTGGGTGGAACTGAGAAGTGGGAACGGTGTAGCAACACTTTTAGGGGTGTACTATAGACTGCCAAATGGGGAGCGAGAATTGGAAGAGCAAATATGTAAGGAGATAGCAGATATTAGTAGTAAGCACAAGGTAGTGATTGTGGGAGATTTCAATTTTCCAAAAATAGACTGGGAAACACATTCTGTAAATGGGCTGGATGGTTTGCAGTTTGTAAAATGTGTGCAGGATAGTTTTTTGCAGCAGTACATAGAGGTATCGACCAGAGAAGGGGCAGTGCTGGACCCCTGTTAGGAAATGAGGCAGGTCAGGTGACGGAGGTATGCGTTGGTGAGCACTTCGGGACCAGTGATCACAATACCATTAGTTTCAATATAATTATGGAGAGAGTCAGAACTGGACCTAGGGTGGAGATTTTTGATTGGAGAAAGGCTAACTTTGAGGGAATGCGTAAGGATTTTAAAGGAGTGAATTGGGACACTTTGTTTCATGGGAAGGATGTAGAAGAGAAATGGAGGACATTTAAAGGGGAAATTGTAAGAGTACAGAATCTTTATGTCCCTGTTAGGTTGAAAGGAAATAGTAAAAATTGGAAAGAGCCATGGTTTTCAAGGGAAATTGGACACTTGAATTTCGAAAAAAAAAAGAGAGATATCTACAATAATTTTAGGAGGCATGGAGTAAATGAGGTGCTAGAGGAGTATAAAGAATGTAAAAAGAATCTTAAGAAAGAAATTAGGAAGGCTAAAAGAAGATATGAGGTTGCTTTGGCAAGAAAGGTGAAAGTAAATCCAAAGGGTTTCTACAGCTATATTAATAGCAAAAGGATAACGAGGGATAAAATTGGACCATTAGAGAACCAGAATGGACAGCTATCTGCAGAGCCAAAGAGATGGGGGAGATATTGAACAATTTATTTTCTTCGGTATTCACCAAGGAGAAGGATATTGAACTCTGTGAGTTAAGGGAAAAAAGTAGAGTAGCTATGGAAACTATGGGATTCAAAGAGGAGGAAGTACTGACACTTTTGAAAAATATTAAAGTGGATAAGTCTCCAGGTCCTGACAGGATATTCCCTATGACATTGAGGGAAGTTAGTGTAGAAATAGCAGGAGCTATGACAGAAATATTTCAAATGTCATTAGAAACGGGAATAGTGCCGGAGGATTGGCGTACTGCGCATGTTGCTCCATTGTTTAAAAAGGGTTCAAAGAATAAACCTAGCAGTTATAGACCTATTAGTTTGACGTCAGTGGTGGGCAAATTAATGGAAAGGATACTTAGAGATAATATATATAAGCATCTGGATAAACAGGGTCTGATCAGGAACAGTCAACATGGATTTGTGCCTGGAAGGTCATGTTTGACAAACCTTGAATTTTTTGAAGCGGTAACTAGGGAAATTGATGAGGGTAAAGCAGTGGATGTTGTCCATATGGATTTCAGTAAGGCCTTTGACAAGGTTCCTCATGGAAGGTTGGTTAAGAAGGTTCAATCTTTGGGTGTTAATGGCGGAGTAGCAAGATGGATTCAACAGTGGCCGAATGGGAGATGTCAGAGAGTAATGGTGGATGGCTGTTTGTCAGGTTGGAAGCCGGTGACCAGTGGGGTGCCTCAGGGATTGTGTTGGGTCCACTGTTGTTTGTCATGTACATCAATGATCTGGATGATGGGGTGGAAAATTGGATAAGTAAGTATGCAGATGATACTAAGATAGGTGGTGTTGTGGATAATGAAGTAGATTTTCAAAGTCTACAGAGAGATTTGGGCCATTTGGAAAGGTGGGCTGAAAAATGGCAGATGCAGTTTAATGCTGTTAAGTGTGAAGTGCTACATCTTGGCAGGACAAATCAAAATAGGACGTACATGGTAAATGGTAGGGAATTGAGGAATGCTGTGGAACAGAGGGATCTGGGAATAACTGTGCATCGTTCCCTGAAGGTGGAATCGCATGTAGATAGGGTGGTAAAGAAAGCCTTTGGTGTGCTGGCCTTTATAAATCAGAGCATTGAATATAGGAGTAGGGAAGTAATGTTAAAATTGTACAAGGCATTGGTAAGACCAATTCTGGAGTATGGTGTACAATTTTGGTCGCCTAATTATAGGAAGGATGTCAACAAAATAGAGAGAGTACAGAGGAGATTTACTAGAATGTTGCCAGGGTTCCAGCAACTATGTTACAGAGAAAGGTTGAACAAGTTAGGTCTTTATTCTTTGGAGCGCAGAAGGTTAAGGGGGGACTTGATTGAGGTCTTTAAAATGATGAAAGGGATAGACAGAGTTGACGTGGATAAGCTTTTCCATTGAGGGTAGGGAAGATTCAAACAAGAGGGCATGACATGAGAATTAAGGGACATGAAGTTTAGGGGTAACGTGAGGGGGAACTTCTTTACTCAGAGGGTGGTGGCTGTGTGGAATGAGCTTCCAGCAGAAGTGGTGGAGGCAGGATTGATTTTAACATTTAAAAGTAAAGTGGATAGGTATATGGATGTGAAGGGAATGGAGGGGTATGGTCTGAGTGCAGGTAGATGGGACTAGGGGAAAACAAATGGTCGGCACGGACTGGAAGGGCCGAGAGGGCCTGTTTCCGTGCTGTAATTGTTATATGGTTATATGGATATAAAACTGTTTCCTCATCTCTGATCTAAATGGCTTGTCCCTTATTCTTAAACTGTGGCCCCTTGGTTCTGGACTCCCATAACATCGGGAACCCGTTTCCTGTCTCCAGTGTGTCCAATCCTTTAATAATCATATATGTTTCAATAAGATCCCCTCTCATCCTAAATTCCTGAGTATACAAGCCCAGCTGCTCCATTCTATCGACAGTCCCGCCATCCTGGGGATTAACCTTGAAAACCTACGCTGCACTCCCTCAATAGCAAGAATGTCCTTCCTCAAATTAGGAGACCAAAACTGCGCAATTGTTGGGATGGAACCTGGGTCTCTGGTGCTGTGAGGCAGCAGCTCTACTGTTGAGCCACCCTGCTGCCCTGGATGGTGTGGTGGACCGGTGATGTTGAGGCCAGAGCCTTCTTCGTTTTGACATTCTTGAATTTATTTTGTTTCAGGTAAACCCCAGAGTATTGATGGGAGGATTACCTGTCCGTTAGAGGTTCGTCTGGCCAGCTTGCTGCCAGTATGGGTGAGTCGAGCGTCTGTTCATCTTCAGTATGTTCCTTTTGTTTTTTAATTTTTATTTATTAGAAGCAAATGTACAAGAGTACATCCAACGGCATATAAAATTATACAGTTATTGTACAGCTTCAATTTTAACTTTTTAGCTTTGAATTAGAAGAAAAGAAAGGAGAAAAAGCAAGAAAGTGGAAGAGTGAGATGTGCAAAGTTAGGAACCCTAGACTACCAAAGTAGTGTAGCCAAAGAGTGAGTAAAAGAAAGAAAGAAGAGAGGAAGAAAAAAATAAAAGGACAAAAAGAAAAAGAGAAAGAAAAGTGGTGGTATACCTGCCTCTCATCCCTCCCCACCCATCTCACCCAACCCATAGTTAGATTCAGATCCAAAGTTGTGTTGTGCCATACTATCCTTGTAATAAATCTGTGAAGGGTGTCTGTTCCTTTTTTTAAGCAAGTTGAAGTCTTGGTAACTGCCGGAACAGGGCAATGCTGGGAAGCAGCGGCTCAGGGTGCCATAACGAGTATTTGTCCTACCCACTCGGGACATGGGCGAGGCCATACTTGGAGTACCGTGCTCAGTTTTGGTCACCCTACTTTTAAAAGAAAAAATGTCTTATCATGCATCTATGCACTGGATCGATTGTAATCATGTGTGCAGACAAAAATGGTGGAGAAACTCAGCGAGTGAGGGCGCATCTATGGAGTGAAGGAAATAGGTGATGCTTTGGGTCGACAATTTACATGTATACCAAGCCGGTTAATCTACTAACCTGCACGTCTTTGGAATGTGGGAGGAAACTGGAGGACTGGGGAGAAAACAGCACCCGTAGTCAGAATCAAACCCGGGTCTCTGTCGCTGTGAGGCAGCAACTCCACCGCGGTTCCCCCACCGTAGTTAGTTTAGTTAGTTTCATTTATTGTCACGTGTTGTCAAGTGCAGTGAAAACCTTTATTGCATGCGATTATGTCAGCAGAAACTCTTTTTCAAATCTGAATCACCTATTCACCTTTAGCTTTAAAGGTAGACAAAAATGGTGGAGAAACTCAGCGGGTCAGGCAGCATCTATGGAGCGAAGGGATAGGTGACGTTTCGGGTCGATATCCTTCTTCAAAGGAATAAGTGACATTTCACCTATTCCTTTGCTCCATAGATGCCGCCTCACCCGCCTAGTTTCTCCAGCATTTTTGTCTACCTTCGCCATTCGAAATTCATTTTTGAGAGCCTGCAGTGAAGCTGACCCGAATCGTCACCTATTCCTTCGTTCCATAGATGCTGCCTCACCCGCTGAGTTTCTGCATTTTTCCTGCATCTAGCCTGTCCAATCCTCTAAGAATTTTATGTTTCTATTAGATCACCTCTCATCCTTCTAAATTCTAGCGAATACAAGCCCAGTCGACCCATTCTTTCATCATATGACTGTCCCGCCATTCCGGGAATTAATCTGGTGAACCTACGCTGAACTCCCTCAATAGCAATATTGTCCTTTCTTAAATTAGGAGACCAAAACTGCACACAATACTCGAGGTGCGGTCTCACTAGGGCCCTGTACAACAGCAGTAGGACCTCCTAAACACAAATCCTCTCGTAATGAAGGCCAACATTCCATTAGCTTTCTTCTCTGCCTGCTGTACCTGCATGCTTACTTTTAGTCACTGATGTGCAAGGACACCCAGGTCTTGTTACACTTCCCCTTCTCCTAATCTGACACCATTCAGATAATGGTAGACAAAAAATGCTGGAGAAACTCAGCTGGTTAGGCAACATCTATGGAGAGAAGGAATAGGTGACGTTTCGGGTCGAGACCCTTTGTCAGTCTGAAGAAGGGTCTCAGCCCGAAACGCCGCTTATTCCTTTGCTCCCTAGATTCTGCCTCACCTGATGAGTTTCTCCAGCATTTTTTGTCTACCTTCGATTTTTCCAGCACCTGCAGTTCTTTCTTAAACAGTAATCATGCGTGCGGTCTTTCTGCTGACAAAATGCTGGAGTAACTCAGTGGGACAGCAGCATCTCTGGACAGAAGGAACGGGTGACATTGTAGCACGTAATAAAAGCTTTTCACTGTACCTTCTCCGCGGTACACGTGACGATAAACTAAACTGAACTGCGGAAGCATGTCATTAAGCCGGAAAGGATGCAGAGCAGATTTATGAGCATGTTTCCGGGACTTGAGGGAGAGGGTAGAGCAGGCTAGGGCTTTATTCCTCAGAGCACAGGAGGCTGAGGGGTGACAGATCTTACAGAGGTGTATCAGATGAAAGGTAGACAAAAATGCTGGAGAAACTCAGCGGGTGAGGCAGCATCTATGGAGCAAAGGAATAGGTGACGTTTCGGGTCGAACCCTTCTTCAGACTGGTTGGGGGGAGCGGGAAGAAGAAAGGAAGAGGTGGAGAGCTTGGGGGGAAGGAGGGAGAAAGCAAGGACTACCTGAAATTGGAGAAGTCAATGTTCATACTGCTGGAGTGTAAACTACCCAAGCGAAATATGAGGTGCTGCTCCTCCAATTTGGTTTGGGACACTCTGGGCATGGAGGAAGCCCAGGACAGAAAGGTCGGATTCAGAATGGGAGGGGAAGTTGAAGTGCTGATCCACCGAGAGATCGGGTTGGTTAATGCGAACGGAGCGGAAATCAAGAGGGGAATAGATGGGGAGCCTTTTATCCAGAGTAGGAGAATCAAGCACTTGAGGACATAATCAGCTATGATTGAATGGCAGAGTAGACTTGATGGGTCGAATGGGCTAATTCTTCTCCTGTCACGAGTGAACTTATGAACTTATAAGTTTAAGGCGAGATGGGAAAGATTTAATGGCAACGTTTGAGAAACATTTGGACAGGTACATGGACAGGACAGGTTTAGAGGAATATGGGCCAAACGCAAGCAGCTGGGACCCGTGTAGATGGGGGCATGTTGTTCAGTGTGGGGGAGTTGGGTTAAAGGGCCTGTTTCCACGCTGTGTGACTATGACTCCATGAACAACTTGAGAGACAACTTTTTCACTCAATGGTGGTATACATGGAACAAGCTGCCAGAGGAGATAGTTGAGGCAGGTACAATAACAACATAGACAATATGTGCAGGAGTAGGCCATTCGGCCCTTCGAGCCAGCACCACCTTTCAATGTGATCATCCACAATCAGTACCCTGTTCCTGCCTTCTCCCCATACCCCTTGATTCCGTTAGCCCTAAGACCTCTATCTAACGCTCTTTTGAATGCATCCAATGAATCGGCCTCCACTGCCTTCTGTGGCAGAGAATTCCGCATACTCTCCACGTGAAAAGGTTTTTCCTCATCTCCGTTCTAAATGGCCTACCCCTTATTCTTAAACTGTGGCCGCTGGTTCTGGACTCCCCCCAACATCGGGAACATGTTTCCTGCATCTACCCTGTCCAATTACTTAATCATTTTATATGTTTCTATAAGATCTCATCCTTCTGAATTCCAATTCCAAATTCCAATGAATACAAGCCCAGCCGCTCCATTCTTTCATCATATGGCAAACCTGCCATCCCAGGAATTAACCACATGAACCTACGCTGCACTCCCACAATAGCAAGAATGTCTTTCCTCAAATTAGGAGACCAAAACTGCACACAATACTGTAGGTATGGTCTCACCAGGGCCCTGTACAACTGTAACTCTTTGCTCCAATACTCAAATTCTCTCGTTATGAAGACCAACCAATTATTATCTGAATGGTGACAAATTAGGAAAAGGGAAGATGCAACGAGACCTGGGTGTCATGGTACACCAATCATTGAAAGTAGGCATGCAGGTGCAGCAGGCAGTGAAGAAAGCAAATGGTATGTTAGCATTCATAGCAAAAGGATTTGAGTATAGGAGCAGGGAGGTTCTACTGCAGTTGTACAGGGTTTTGGTGAGACCACACCTGGAGTATTGTGTACAGTTTTGGTCTCCAAATCTGAGAATAGACATTCTTGCCATAGAGGGGGTACAGAAAAGGTTCACCAGACTGATTCCTGGGATGTCAGGACTTTCATATGAGGAAAGACTGGATAGACTTGGCTTGTACTCGCTAAAATTTAGAAGACTGAGGGGGAATCTTATAGAAACTTACAAAATTCTTAAGGGGTTGGATAGGCTAGATGCAGGAAGATTGTTCCCGATGTTGGGGAGGTCCAGAACAAGGGGTCACAGTCTAAGGATAATGGGGAATTCCTTTAGGACCGAGATGAGGAAAACATTTTTCACACAGAGAGTGGTGAATCTGTGGAATTCTCTGCCACAGAAGGTAGTTGAGGCCAGTTCATTGGCTATATTTAAGAGGGAGTTAGATGTGGCCCTTGTGGCTAAAGGGATCAGGGGGTATGGAGAGAAGGCAGGTACAGGATACTGAGTTGGATGATCAGCCATGATCATATTGAATGGCGCTGCAGGCTCGAAGGGCCGAGTGGCCTACTCCACCTATTTTCTATGTTTCTATGCCATTAGCTTTCTTCACTGCCTGTTGTACGTATGCTTACTTTCAGTGACTGATGTACTAGGACACCCATGTCTCGTTGTACTTCCCCTTTTCCTAACCTCACACCATTCAGATAATAATCTGCCTTCCCGTTCTTGCCTCCAAAGTGGATAACCTCACATTTATCCACCTTATACTGCATCTGCCCACTCACCCAACCTGTCGAAGTCACCCTGCATCCTCATAGCATCCTCCTCACAGTTCACACTGCCACCCAGCTTTGTGTCATCTGCAAATTTGCCAATGTTACTTTTATTTCCTTCATCTAAATCATTAATGTATATTATATTGTAATCCCAGCACCGAGCCTTGCGGTACCCCACTAGTCACTACCAGCCATTCTGAAAGTGACCTGTTAATCCCTACTCTTTGTTTCCTGCCTGCCAACCAATTTTCTATCCATGTCAGCACTCTACCCCCCAATACCAAGTGCCCTAATTTTGCCCACTAATCTCCTGTGTGGGACCTTATCAAATGCTTTCTGAAAGTCCAGGTGTGCAACATCAACCTTGTCCATTTTACTTGTTACATCCTCAAAATTCCAGAAGATTAGTCAAGCGTGATTTCCCCTTTGTAAATCCATGCTGACTCGGACCGATCCTGTCACTGCTATCCAAATGTGCCGCTATTTTATCTTTTATAAGACTCCAGCATCTTCCCCACCACCAATGTCAAGCTAAATGGTCTATAATTCCCTGTTTTTTCTCTCTCCCTTCTTTCTTGAAAAGTGGGAAACATTAGCTACCCTCCAATCCACAGGAACTAATCCAGAATCTATAGAACATTGGAAAATGATCACCAATGCGTCCCCGATTTCTAGAGTTACCTCCTTGAGTACCCTGGGATGCAGACCATCAGGCCCTGGGGATTTATCAGCCTTCAGTCCCATCAGTCTACCCAACACTATTTCCTGTCTAATGTGGATTTCCTGCCGTTCCTCCGTCACCCTAGGTCCTCTGGCCACTAGTACATCAAGGAGATTGTTTGTGTCCTCCTTAGTGAAGATGGAACCAAAGTACCTGTTCAACTCGTCTGCCATTTCTTTGTTCCCCATAATAAATTCACCTATTTCTGTCTTCAAGGGACCCACATTGTCTTAACTAATTTTTTCCCTCTTCACATAGCTTTTACTATCCTCCTTTATATTCTTAGTTAGCTATTCTTACCTTCATACTTCATCTTTTCTCCCCATGTTTCCTTTTTAGTTACTTTCAGTTGCTCTTTGAAAGTTTCCCCCACTTGCTTCCCGCTTATCTTTGCTACGTTGTACTTCTCTTTTATTTTTATACTGTCCCTGACGTCGCTTGTCAGCCATGGTCGCTCCTTACTCCCCATGGAATCTCTTTCCTCTTTGGAATGAACTGATCCTGCACCTCCCATTGTTGTTCCACCATCATCACTGCTAGGGTATCTTTTCAGTCAACTTTGGCCAGCTCCTCCCTCATGCCAACATAGTCCTCTTTGTTCAACTAATACTGACACCTACCGACCCAGTCAAATTGCAGATTAAAACATCATATTATGGTCATTACCTCCTTTACCTTGATTTTCCTTATCAAATTCGGTTCATTACATAACACTAAATCCAGAATTGCCTTCACCCTGGTAGGATCCAGTACAAGTTGCTCTAAGAATCCATCACGGAGGCACTCCACAAACTCCCTTTCTTGGGGTCCAGTACCAACCTGTTTTTCCCAGTCTACCTGCATGTTGAAATCTCCTATAAGCACCGTAGCATTACCTTTGCTACATGCCAATTTTAACTCTTGATTCAACTTGCACCCCATATCCAGGCTACTGTTTGGGGGCCTTTAGATAACTCCCATTAGGGTCTTTTTACCCTTACAATTCCTCAGTTCTATCTACAATGACTCTGCATCCTCTGATTCTATGTCACCCCTCGCAAGGGGCTGAATTTTATTCCTTATCAACAGAGCCACCCCACCCCCGCTGCCCACCTGTCTGTCTTCGATAGGACGTATACCCCTGAATATTCAGTTGCCAGCTCCGATCCTCTTGCAGCCATGTCTGTAATTCCCACAACATCATACTTGCCAGTTTCTAACTGAGCCTCTAGCTCATCCACTATATTTCTTAAACTTCGCGCATTCACATATAACACATATAATTCGGTGAATTATATGTGTTATATGTGAACTTCTTGAACTTTCCGTCCCATTCAGGTGTCTTTCGTAACTTTTCCTGGACTCTCCCTTTAACTCCATCCTTATACTCCCAATTTGTCAAACCGTCCCCCCACTATTTAGTTTAAACCCACACATGCAGCACTAGCAAACCTGCCTGCCAGAACGTCGGTCCCCCTCCAGTTAAGGTGTAACCCGTCCCTTTTGCACAGGTCACCCATGCCTCAGAAGAGATCCCAGTGGTCTATAAATCTAAATCCTTGCTCCCTGCACCAGCACCCCAGCCACACATTCAGATCCCCTATCTCCCTGTTCCTAGCCTCACTAGCACGAGGTACTGGAAGCAATCCAGAGATAACCACCATAGAAGTCCTGCTTTTCAGCCTTCTTCCTAACTCTCTAAACTCACGTGCACAACCGCTTCCGGCTGCTCACCCTGTCCCTTGAGGATGTTCTGAAGTCGGTCCCAGACATCTTGAACCCTGGCACCACAACAGGCCATCCTCGAGTCTTGCCTGCTGCCACAGAATCTCCTGTCCGCTCCTCGGACAATGGAGTCACCCACCACTATGGCTCTGCCCGACGTCGGTCTCGCCGGTCAAGTGTCATTACTAGGATTGGAGCCACCGACCTGTCCGCTGCTCGGACTGGAAGCGCCATCTGCCCCGACAGCTCCCAAGAGGGTGTACCTGTTTTCATTAGGTACAGCCACCGGGGTCTCCTGCACTCCACGTTTACTCCTCTGTCTCCCAGTCACGCACCTTCACTCTTCCAGTATACTTGGCGTGACAACCTCACAGTAGGCCATGTCCAGGAAACTCTCGTTTTCCCGGATGGCCCTGGGGTCATCCAGCTGCTTCTCCAGTTTCCCAACACGTTTGTTCAGGAGCTGCACCTGGACACAATTTCTGCAGGTGTAGCGATGTCCCTGACTTCCCACATCCTGCAGGAAACACACTTCACCAACTAGCCTGCCATTTCTTCAGTGGACAAAAAAAATCACAACTTTCGAATCAAGTGTAGCCTCCTTGCCTCAAGCTCCTCGCCGAAGACCCTCGAGCCAAAGACTCACATGTTACTCATCAAGGCCGCTCCCCCTAGAGCAAGCCCTACTTTTATTTGCAGTTCAATTAACTAATTAGCTGATTTACAAATTTAGTTATCTGTTTTTATATGACTTGCTCTTGAAAACTCACCAAGGCTCCAACTTCTGAGCCAATCCCCACACTCGCTCCTTCAACAATGACACTTGGACAGGTACATGGATAGGAAAGGTTTTCAGGGATATGGGCCAAACGTGGGTTAATGGGACCAGCTCAGAAGGTAGAGTTTAGTTTAGATTATTTTTTGTTTAGTTCAGCACCATAACGGGCCCTTCGGCCCACTGGGACCGCACCGACCAGCGATCCCCGCACATTAACACGATCCTACACGCACTAGAGACAATTTTACATTTCTACCAAGCCAATTAACCTACAAAACCTGCGTGTCTTTGAAGCGTGGGAGGAAACCGAAAGATCTCGGAGAAACCCCTCGCAGGTCACGGGGAGAATGTACAAACTCCGTACAGACAGCACCCATAGTTGGGATAGAACCATAGAAACTTAGAAAATAGGTGCAGGAGGAGGCCCTTCGAGCCAGCACCGCCATTCATTGTGATCATAGCTGATCGTCCGCTATCAATAACCCGTGCTTGCCTTCTCCCCATATCCCTTGACTCCACTAGCCCCTAGAGCTCTATCCAACTCTCTCTTAAATCTGGCGCTGTGCGGCAACAACTCTACCGCTGCGCCGCCATGGCCACGCGAGGCACCTGTATCCGTGCTGTGGAACCTGAAACGCAGTTTGTTTTTACAGATGAGCAGGAGGCTCTACACTCCATCATGCAGGATCTGGCTGTGCTCCACATGGCTAGTCGGCCTCTCTTGTCACTGCATGAGACAGCGAAACCCAAGACAGCGTCCAGTAATCAGGTACGTGTGCGGCTCAGCTCGGGTATCATGGTCTGGCTTTGTGTGTCTGCAGCATATCTATTCACAGTGTTTCCCACTCGCTGTCTGTGACAAGCCTGGAGCTATTAGCTCTTCAATCATCCTCATCTTTCAGCATGTGCATTATTCCAAACTCAGAGAGCATAAGTAATTGTAAAGTCACCACAGTGTACAGAGCAGAGCTTTCCTCATTTAAGCTGCTCTTATTGAGGTGATTAAAATCAGGCGATCTTCTCTAGAGGTTCTCTACAAAGTCAGGCGATCTTATAGAGGTTAAAATCAAGGGATCTTACATAGTTTAGTTTAGGTGGGGGAGGGGGATGTGTGGAAAGGGGAGGTGGTTGGGGAAAGAGTGGTTTGGGAAAGTGGGGTAGGGGAGGGAGAAGGGGGGGGGGTGGTTGCAGCAGACGCAGCTCGCACTCTGCTCACCCCGCACCTTCTGCTTTCGGCTTCACGCAGCAGATCCCGGTCCCACTCTGGTTTCACTCAGAGGCTTCCGGTTCAACTCAGCAGCTTCCGGCTGGTCGTGCTGGTCCCCGCAGAAGCAGTCCGCATGCTGCTCACTCTCCACTGGGTTGCGTGCTCCCCGTGGGCTGCGCTGACTCCCTGTGAGCTGCTCAACACGCTCCAACCCTTGAGGTTTTTATTCTCCTCGCCGCGTTATTGGAAGCGGGTTCCGGAAGGGGCGGTATTTACGATTTTTAAACCTTCATAACTTTTGTACTATTTGACCGATCGGAACAAAACTTATTTGACTTGCAGCAGAGCAGAATGGTTAAAGTGGCGAAAAAGGGCTATGGGGGATCGTTTTTGCACAGGGCTATGGGGGATCGTTTTTGCACAGATTTAATTACAACGCAGCCAGGAAGGGGTCAAGATGAGAGGTTTACTAATAGTATAGATAGATAGATAGAGATACAGCGTGGAAACAGGCCCTTCGACTCAACTCGCCCACACCGGCCACAATGTCCCAGTTACACAAGCCTCACATGCCTGCGCTTATAGAAACATAGAAAACAGGTGCAGGAGGAGGCCATTCGGCCCTTCGAGTCTGCACTGCCATTCATTGTGATCATGACTGATATCCTATCAATAACCCGTGCCTGCCTTCTCCCCATATCTCTTGACTCCACTATCCCCTAGAGCTCTATCTAACTCTCTCTTAAATCCATCCAGTGATTTGGCCTCCACTGCCCTCTGAGGCAGGGAATTCCATAAATTCACAACTCTCTGGGTGAAAAAGTACTTTCTCACTTCAGTCTTAAATGACCTCCCCTTTATTCTAAGACTGTGGCCCCTGGTTCTGGACTCATCCAACACTGGAAACATTTTTCCTGCATCCAGCTTGTCCAATCCTTTTATAAGATTATATGTTTCTATAAAATCTCCTTCATCCTTCTAAACTCCAGTGATGCTTGGTCCATATCCCTCCAAACCTGTGCTATCCATGTACCTGTCTAACTGTTTCTTAAACGTTAGGATAGTCCAAGCCTCAAGTACCTCATCTGGCAGCTTGTTCCATACACCCACCACCCTTTTTGTGAAAACGTTAACGCTTCATTAAATGTTTTCCCATTTATTAAATCTTTTCCCATCACCTTGAACCTATGTCCTCTGGTCTTCGATTCCCCTACTCTGGGCAAAAGACTCTGTGCGTCTGCCCAATCTATTCCTCATGATTTTATACTCCTCTATAAGATCTCCCCTCATCCTCCTGCGCTCCATAGAATAGAGACCCAGTCTGCTCAACCTCTCCCTGTAGCTCACACCCTCTAGTCCCGGCAACATTCTCGTAAATCTTCTCTGAACCCTTTCAAGCTTGACGATATCTTTCCTATAACACGGTGCCCAGAACTGAACACAATATTCTAAATGCAGTTTCACCAACGTCTTATACAACTGCAACATGCTCTCCCAACTTCTATACTCAATACTCTGACTGATGAAGGCCAAAGTGCCAAAAGCCTTTTTGACCACCTTATCTAACTGCGACTCGACCTTCAAGGAACCGTGCACCTGTACTCCAAGATCCCTCTGCTCTATAACACTGCCCAGAGGCCGACCATTCACTGTGTAGGTCCTGCCCTTGTTCGAAGTCCCAAAATGCAACACCTCACACTTATCTGTATTAAATTCCATCAACCAATCCTCCGCCCAATCGTTCCAGATCCTCCTACAATCCTTCACAACCATCTTCACTATCTGCAAAACCACTCACATTTGTATCATCAGCAAACCAGCTAATCTGGCCTTTATGTTCTCATCCAAATCATTGATTTGAATGACAACAGTAATGGGGCCCAGCACCGAACCCTGAGGCACACCACTAGTCTGAGAAGCAATCTTCCACCATTACCATATAACCATATAACCATATAACAATTACAGCACGGAGACAGGCCCTCTCGGCCCTTCCAGTCCGTGCCGACCATTTGTTTTCCCCTAGTCCCCCCCCCCCCCCCCCCGCCCCAAAAGTAAATTGCCAGCTCACAAGCACCTCTTTAGGTCTTAAAAAAGGAAAAACTCAACTGTTGTCACATTGCATTTACAACACTTTTGTGAACTGTACCAAAAATGTCAAATTTTACCCTCTGCTTCCTTCCATGGAGCCAATTAGCTATCCATTCAAAAGGAAAAAAAAATCCTATTTCATTATTTTTAATTCCTTCACTTCTAACACTCCTTTGATTTGTCTTCTGTACTTCAATTCCAGAATGATGTTCGAGTCAAGTTTGAGTTTCGTGGGGAAAAGAGGTGAGTTGCCATGTCTCATTCTTGTACTAATAGGAATTATAATGAGGTGGCCAATGCTATCTTGCAATCATGCCTGGAACTTTCCCTGTACATGTGGAACCAACCACGACCCATGCCCTTTGCCATTTCAGTTAGTCGGCACGGTGGCCTCACAGCGCCAGGCGCCCGGGTTCCATCCTGACTACCGGTGCTGTCTGTACGGAGTTTATACGTTCTTAAAAGTTGGGATTGTCCCAGTCTCAACTACCCCCCACCCGTTGTGTGAAAATGTTACCCCTCAGATTCCTATTAAATCTTTTCCCCTTCACCTTGAACCTATGTCCTCTGGTCCTCGATTTCCCTATTCTGGGGCAAAAGACTCTATCCGATCTATTGGGTTTTCTCTGGGTTTTTGTTCATAAACGTAGGCAATAGGTGCGGGAGTAGGCCATTCGGCCCTTCAATCCAGCACCGCCATTCAATATGATCATGGCTGATCATCCAAAATCAGTACCCCGTTCCTGCTTTTCCCCCACATTCCTTGATTCCTTTAGCCCAAAGAGCTAAATCTAACTCTCTTGTGAAAACATAGTGAATTGGCCTCTACTGCCTTCTGTGGCAGAGAATTCCACAGAATCACAACTCTCTAGGTGTGAAAAGTTCACACTTCTGTACCACTCGCCTGATGGTACCGCTAATTGTTGGTAGGGTGGTTCAGTGTACCTTGGCACACGCTCCAATCTTTTTCTTGTGTATGGCGTGCACAGCCTACAGTTGTAAGTCAACTTGTTCTATTTGATCTTGTTGGTGCACAGCGGGTTGATTGCATTCGTCGAAACAGGGCGGACCACGTGAAGGTTGCAATCTCCCATCCCGAGACAATGATGAAATGTAAACTTAAACCTCCTTGCATTTTGTTTCAGAATCCTGCAGTTTCCACGACCAGTCCTGCTGGAAGACATTGCAGCGAAAGCGAAGGTGGCCTTTGGCCAACCCATGGGTCTGCACTACACCAATAACGAGGTACAGCCACTTTCTCCCCTCCCCCTGATGGATGACCTCACCTTGATGGCCCTGGGCCTGCACACGCTGGGGTTTAGACAGAAAATACTGGAGTAACTCGGCGGGAAAGGCAGCATCTCTGGAGAGAAGGTGATGTTTTGGGTCGAGACCCTTCTTAGAAGGATAAGGGTGGACCTCATCGGAACTTATCGAGCAGTGAAAGACCTGGATAGAGTGGATGTGGAGAAGATGTTTCCACAAGTGGAAGTCTAGGACCAGAGTGCATATCACTGTGAAACGACACCTATCCATGTTCTCCAGAGATGCTGCCTGACCCGCTGAGTTACTCCAGCACTCTGTGAAACGTCACCTATCCATGTTCCCCACAGATGCTGCCTGACCCGCTGAGTTACTCCAGCACTCTGTGTCTTGTTTAACAATTGATCAATGTCATCCTGAGTGGTTGACAATAGACGGCACGGTGGCGCAGCGGTTAGTCGCTGCCTCGCAACTCCAGAGACTTGGGTTAGATCCTGACTACAGATGCTGTCTGTACGGAGTTTGTACGTTCTCCATGTGACCGCGTAGGTTTTCTTCGGTTTCCTCCCACACTTCAAAGATGTGCAGGTTTGTAGGTTGATTGGCTTCAGTAAAATTGTAAATTGCCCCAGAGTTTTGGATGGTGTTAGTGTGCGGGAATTGCTGGTCGGTGCGGACTCGTTGGGCCGTAGAACCAGTTTCCACGCTGTATATCTAAAGTCTAAAGAGTGCATTGTGATCTGGATAGATGAATTGGCTGCCAATGCTCACTGCTCACAGACAGTTGTGAGTCTGTGGAATTCTCTGCCTCAGAAGGTGGCGGAGGCCGGTTCTTTGAATACTTTCAAGAGAGAGCTAGAGGGCTCTTAAAGATAGCGGTCAGGGGATAAAGACATGAACGGGATACTGATTGGGGATGATCACATTGAATGGCGGTGCTGGCTCGAAGGGCCGAATGGCCTACATCTGCACCTATTGTCTATTCAGGCCCAAAGTAACAAGAGGTCCTTGGATAAGGTTGTGCCAGCGACCCGGGTTCGATGCTCGTTATGGGTGCTTATCTGTACGGGTTTTGGACGTTCTCCCCATGACCACGCGGGGTTTCACCAAGATCTTCGCTTTCCTCCCACACTCCAAAGACGTACAGGTTTGTAGGAAAATTGGCTTGGTATAAATGTAAAATATTGTCCCTAGCGTGTGTAGGTTAGTGCTACTGTGCGGGAGTCGGTGGGCTGAAGGGCCTGTTTCCACGCTGTATGTCTAACCGAAACTAAACTAAACTAAGAGAGGAAGGTCATGAGGTCAATCAATCAACCAGTTTTATTCATCACATACACATTTAAGCGCAGTTAAATTAATTTGCCAGCAGAGGTACAATCAAAAAAGAACACACATCTCGCGCCACATCTCACGAGGTGCATCTCGAGCTACGACGATGGTTTATCCATAATTGACAGCTTCTCTCTGATCTGCTCCGCAGTTAATCATCCCTCTGACCACGCAGGATGATTTGGATAAAGCCATCGAACTCCTGGATCGCAGTGTCCACATGAAGAGTCTCAAAATCCTACTGGTGCTTCAGTCAAAGATCCAGGTAGGTGAAGCGCTAGAACTCAGCGGGTCGGGCAGCGTCTGCGGAGGGGGAATGGACAGGCCATGTTTTGGGACGGGACCCTTTCTTCAGATAACTAGGTAACTGAGCTGGGTAGAGAGTGAGGGGTTTAACGTGAACGGCGTGAATCAGCAAACCGGGCGGCACAGTGATGCAACGGGTGGAGCTGCTGCTTCACAGCACCAGAGACCCGGGTTCCATTCTGGCTATGGGTGCTGTCAAAGGAGTTTGTACCATCTCCCTGTGACCGTGTAGGTTTTCTCCGGGTGTTCCGGTCTTTCTCTGGGTGTTCCACGTTCCAAAGATGTGCATGTTCGTAGGTTAATTGACCACTGTAAATTGTCCAGTAGTATGTTGGATAGAACGACTGTATGTGTGATTACTGGTCGATGGTGGGCCGAAGGGCCTGTCATAACAAGAGGAGTTGAGTACAGGAGCAAAGAGGTCCTTCTGCAGTTGTACAGGGCCCTAGTGAGAACACACCTGGAGCATTGTGTGCAGGTTTGGTTCCCTAATTTGAGGAAGGACACTCTTATTATTGAGAGAGTGCAGCGTAGCTTCACCAAGTTAATTCCCGGGATGGTGCAACCGTCATATGCTGAGAGAATGGAGCGGCTGGGTTTGTATACTCTGGAATTTAGAAGGATAAGATGGGACCTTATTGAAAGATATAAGATTATTAAGGGTTTGGACACGCTAGAGGCAGGAAACATGTTCCTGATATTGGGGAGTCCAGTACCGGGGGCCCCAGTTTAAGAATAAGGGGAAAACCATTTAGAATGGAGATGAGGAAACACTTTTTCACACAGAGAGTTGTGAGTGTGGAATTCTTTGCCTCAGAGGGCGGTTCTCTGGATACTTTCAAAAGAGAGCTAGATAGGGCTCTTAAAAATAGCAGAGTCAGGGGATATGGGGAGAAGGCGGGAACAGGGTACTGATTGGGAATGATCAGCCATGATCACATTGAATGGCGGTGCTGGCTCGAAGGGCCAAATGGCCTACTCCTGCACCTATTGTCTATTGTCAGATGTCCATTCCTGCCTTACCCATTGAGTTCGTCCAGTACTTTGTTTTTTTGCGCAAGATTCCAGCATCTGCAGTCTCTTGTGTCTTCATTTCACCTGGATTAGATATTTGCACAATATGTTATCTGTGATTTACTTTCAACATTTTTATTCATTCCGATTTCAAACTCTGTTACGCAGGTCTCAAGCCTCAGTAATGTGGACGCTCTTCAAATGCTTGATGATTTGGACAACAACACAGTGTACATGGGAGCAGAGAAGAAAAGCAGGCTCCCGCTGATCGGTAAGATCTAGTTTAATAAAAAACTGCAGACGCTGGAAAAATCGTAGGAAGACAAAAATGCTGGAGAAACTCAGTGGGTGAGGCAGCATCTACGGAGAGAAGGAATATGCGACGTTTCGGGTCGAGACCCTGGGGGGGGGGGGGGTAGAAGAAAGGAAGAGGCGGAGACAGTGGGCTGTGGGAGAGCTGGGAAGGGGAGGGGAAAGAGGGAGAAAGCAGGGACTACCTGAGAGTGGAGAAGTCAATGTTCATACCGCTGGGGTGTAAACTACCCAAGTAAAATATGAGGTGTTGCTCCTCCAATTTGCGGTGGGACTCACTCTGGCCATGGAGGAGGCCCAGGACATCTAGGTCGGATTCGGAATAGACAATAGGTGCAGGAGTAGGCCATTCGAGCCAGCACCGCCATTCAATGTGATCATGGCTGATCATCTTGTCTGGCCCAGCTTGTCTGGCAAAATGCCTCATCGCCAGAACTCACCAACAAGCACCAAGACCTGGCTTGGCTGGCGGTGAGGGGAGCCCTCCCAGTCAGATCCTTCCTGCACCGTCGGAACCTCACTGCCAGCGCACGCTGCCCTCAGGACGGCTGCTATGGCGAGGAGACGGTTGCCCACCTCTTTACAGAGTGTGGGTTTGCTAAAAGAGTCTGGAGAAAAATGCAAGGGTCCCTGGTACGCTTTATCCCGAACAGCTCCGTCACAGAGGACTCGGTGATTTACGGACTGTTCCCAGGGACACATTCAGAGACTGACATCGAGTGCTGCTGGAGGGTCATCAACTCGGTAAAAGACGCCCTTTGGTCTGCCCGAGCGTTGTTCACCACCCAGCAGAGCGAGATGTCCGTCAGGGAATGTTGCCGACTGGCCCGCTGCAGACTGCAGGAGTACGTGCTGAGGGACGCACTGAAGCTCGGTGCAGCCAACGCCAAGGCTCGGTGGGGGAGGGCCACAGTCTAACGCCCTTCCGCTGCTGGACATGGGGGGTACGGTATGGTGGAGACGCCCCTCAATATAAGGGAAGGTATCCCACGCCACTGTGGCACGAGTGGGGGACTGATTTGTGGAAATTTGGGGGAAAGAAATGTCTAAACTGTATTGATCTATTGTACAGCCTCCGAAAATGTCGGATGGATTTTCCGCAAGTTTAATGTATTGTATATATTTATCATTCGAATAAAGTATATTTTGAAAGAAGAAAAAAAAAAAAAAGATCATGGCTGATCATCCCCAATCAGTATCCCGTTCCTGTCTTCTCCCCTATATCCCCCTGACTCCGCTATCTTTAAGAGCCCTATCTAGCTCTCTCTTGAAAGTATCCAGAGAACCGGCCTCCACCGCCCTCTGAGGCAGAGAATTCCACAGACTCACCACTCTGTGAGAAAAAGTGTTTCCTCGTCTCCGTTCTAAATGGCTTACTCCTTATTCTCAAACTGTGGCCCCTGGTTTTGGACTCCCCCAACATCGGGAACATCGGGTGATTTCATTCCGATCAGCGAGTACTCGGTGGACCCAAGGGCCTGTTGCCGTGCTGTAGGCTATAGGCACGGTGGCGCTGTGAGGCAGCAGCTCTACCGCTGTGCTACATGGGCCGCCCTTGTGTCTGTGGTATTTTTGACGAGGCTCATTGAATCGTGTGCCGTGTGTTTCAGCTTCACAGACGTCAGACAGGAGCTCGCCGCCCCCCGGTTACATTCCAGATGGACAGCAACAAGTGGCACGCAATGGATCGTACACCAGCATCAACAGCGAGGGTGAATTCATTCCAGAGAGCATGGACCAAGTGAGTAACCGCCCCCTCTATTCAGTGAGAAGGACACACCAGCCGACCATCTTTCCCAGAGTCCTACGGTCCTAGTGCTGGTCAAAGAGAGTTTTATTGTCAAAGCAGCTCAGTTTAGTTTATTGTCACGTGTACCCAGGTACAGTGAAGAGCTTTTGTTGCGTGCTAACCAGGCAGCGGAAAGATAAGGGCGGCACGGTGGCGCAGCGGTAGAGTTGCTGCCTCACAGCGAATTCAGCCCCGTCGACATGGGTTCGATCCCGACTACGGGTGCCGTCTGTATGTTCGCCTCGTGACCTGCGTGGGTTTCCTCCGAGATCTTCGGTTTCCTCCCACACTCCAAAGACGTGCAGGTTTGTGGGTTAATTGGCTTGGTGTAAATGTAAATTGTCCCTAGTGTGTGTAGGACAGTGTTAGTGTGCGGGGATCGCTGGTCGGCGGGGGCCAAAAGGGCCTGTTTCCGCACTGTATCTCGAAACTAAACGATAAATACATGATTGCAATCGAGTCTTCCACAGTGTACAGGATAAATGGGATGCAAGAAATACTGCTGTTGGAGTGGAGCGGTTGTAATTAGTGATCGCAGATCCACTGCTGGGACTGTCAGGCAGAGGGTCAGTCGCCTGTGTTGGGCACCAATGTGCAAACTCCACACACAGCCAGCATCAGAGGTCAGAATCGAACCTGGGTCTCTGGCGCTGGAACCAGAACTATGGAGCCAAGCCTGAAACCCGTCACCTCTCCCCACCGAAGAAGGGTTCCCACCCCAAACCTCACTTATTCATTTTTCTCCAGAGATGCTGCATGACCTGCTGAGTTACTCTGGACTTTTTTATCTATTTTTGTTATAAACCTACATCTGCAATTATTTTTTATTACATTGCTGTTATCATGCAACTAAAACAATAGACAACAGACAATAGGTGCAGGAGTAGGCCATTTGTCCCTTCGAGCCAGCACCGCCATTCAATGTGATCATGGCTGATCATCCACAATCAGTATCCCGTTCCTGCCTTCTCCCCATATCCCCTGACTCCGCTATCTTTAAGAGCCCTATCTAGCTCTCTCTTGAAATTATCCAGAGATCCGGCCTCCACCGCTCTCTGAGGCGGAGAATTCCACACATTCACAACCCTCTGTGTGAAAAAGTGTTTCCTCATCTCCGTTCTAAATGGCTCACCCCTTATTCTTAAACTATGGTCCCTAGTTCTAGACTCCCCCGTCATTTGGAACAAATTTCCTGCCTCTAGCGTGTCCAAACCCTTAATGTTTCAATAAGATCCCCTGCCATCCTTCTACACTCCAGAATATACAAGCACAGCTGCTCCATTCGCTCAGATTATGACGGTCCCGCAATCCTGGGGATTAACCTTCCTATGGTAACCAGAAAGCATTCCTGACCTGCTATCTTCCTCATCGGGACCCTTGGACTATCTTTGGTTGGACTTTACCTTGCTTTACCTTGCAGTAAATTTCATTCCCTTATCATGTATCAGTACTCTGTGGACAGCTCGATTGTAATCACGTATTGTATTTCCGCTGGCTGGTTCGCACGCAATAAAAGCTTTTCACTGTACCTTGGTATACGTGACAATAAACTGAACTGAACATTTTAACCTTTTTCCGCGGCTCACTTTTGTTTGCTTGTCTTCCAAGTGTTGGCGATGAAACTTCTCATGTACTCCCCGACTGTTTCTTGACAGATGCTAGACCCGCTATCGATGAGCAGCCCAGAGAACTCCGCTTCCGGGAGCTGCCCCTCCCTCGACAGCCCCTTGGACAGGTAAGGTGCTGGTCAGGCCGCATTTGCAGCACTGTGAGCAGTTTTGGGCCCCATATCTGAGGAAGGATGTGCTGGCTCTGGAGAGGGTTGTTTAAGAGAATGATCCCAGAAATGAGTGGGTTAACATATGATGAGCGTTTGACGGCCCTGGGCCTGTACTCGCCGGAGTTTAGAAGGATGAGGAGCACCCTCATTGAAACTTAGAAACATAGAAAACATGTTTTACATAGGTGAAACATAGGTGCAGGAGGAGGCCATTCGGCCCTTCGATTGTGTTCATGGCTGATCGCCCCCTATCAATAACCCGTGCCTGCCTTCCCCCCCATATCCCTTGCCTCCACTAGCCCCATAAGCAATATCTAACTCTCTCTTAAATCCATCCAGTGACTTGTCCTCCACTGTCCTCCATGGCAGGGAATTCCATAAATTCGCAACTCTCTGGGTGGAAACGTTTTTTCTCACCTAAATGACCTCCCCCTTATTCTAGAAGAATGAAAGGCCTGGATAGAGTGGATGTGGAGAGGATGTTTCCACTAGTGGAAGAGTCTAGGACCAGAGGGCACAGCCTCAGAATTAAAGGACGTTTCTTTTCGGAAGGAGATGAGGAGGAATTTCTTTAGTCAGAGGGTGGTGAATCTGTTGAATTCATTGCCACAGAAGGCTGTGGAGATCGTCAGTGGATATTTTTAAGGCGGAGATTGATATCTTGATTAGTACGGGTGTCGGGGGTTGTGGGGAGAAGGCCGGGCAATGGGGTTGAGAAGGAAAGATATATCAGCCATGATTGAATGGTGGAGTAGACCTGATGGGCTGAATGGCCTAATTGTATAATTTATAATGCAAATCCGAGCTTGCACCATTCCTCTGTCCCACCCCATATCCGCTGTTCCACATTCCCTCCTGCTTAATAACAAGAGGAGTTGAGCATAGGAGCAAAGAGGTCCTTCTGCAGTTGTACAGAGCCCTAGTGAGACCACACCCGGAGCCTTGTGTGCTGTTTTGGTCCCCTACTTTGAGGAAGGACGTTCTTGCTATTGAGGGAGTGCAGCGAGGGTTCACAAGGTTAATTCCCAGGATGGCGGGACTGTCATATGCTTAGAGCATGGAGGGGCTGGGCTTGTATACTCTGGAGTTTAGAAGGATGAGAGGATCTCATTGAAACATATAAGATTATTAATGATTTGGACAGGCTCGAGGCAGGAAACATGTTCCCGATGTTGGGGGAGTCCAGAACCAGGGGCCACAGTTTAAGAATAAGGGGTAAGCCATTTAGAATGGAGATGAGGAAACACTTTTTCACTCTGAGAGTTGTGAGTGTGTGGGATTCTCTGCCTCAGATATTGATTATTGATTGCCGGCATTATTGATTGACGTATCAGGTCACCAAAAAATTTGCATCGGTATGTGGTGTAAAGCGGTGTTGACGCGCGGTGTTTTTTCAACTGTCGCAACATTTTTTTGTCGCCGTTGGATTTTGAAATGTTCAAAATCTGTTGACGACTCTGATATGATGCCGGCAGTCAACGAAAAAATCACCAAGTGGGACAGGCCCTTAAGGCAGCAACTCGACCCGCTGCACCACCGTTGCATTTTCCGTTTTGTGATTGCCGCGTGGGATGGGATGGGATGGGACGGGACGGGACAGGCCGGATGGACAATCTAATGCTGTGCTTTACTCCACAGCGACAGTTATCCCAAGGCCCGCATGCCTCGGGCTCAGAGCTATCCCGACAATCATCAGGATTATTCAGGTGAGCTGCAAGAGATCCACATTCAGCTCTGCGATATGTGTGATTCCTGGTGCTGGGATGACCTGGGGATGCTGCACTTCTGAGCAGCGTGCTGGAGTAACTCAGTGGGACAGGCAGCATCTCTGGAGAGAAGGAATGGGTGACGTTTCAGATTGAGACCCTTCTTCACACTGACAGAGGGAGAGAGAAATTAGAGACTTAGACAGTGATGTGGAGAGAGATTCATGAATTCATCATCCTTGAAAACATTAGCAACGAAGTGGTGCTGGTTTCCCACGGGAATTTCCTTACAATGCTACGTACGACAGTGATCGCAACATCCACTGAAGTGTGGATGGCCGTTGGCTCGCCAGGAGCTCATCCGCCCTTTGACAGGCCTTGTTTTTGGTCCTGCTGGGGTCCACAGCCCCCTCCTCACCTGGCAAACCCGGTGGGGGAGACGGTTTAGTCGCCGACTATCCGACCATGGAGCGGGTAGCACGGGATTACATGGTACCCGTGGCAGGGGGATCCCGCCCCGACATGACCGCTGATATGGAACAAGGAAATGAATGATATGCAAAAAAGTAACAATGATCAAGGAAATGTGCAGGTGGGAACTGCAGATGCTGGTTTTCACTGAGGATAGACACAAAGTGCTGGAGTAACTCAGTGGGACAGATTGAGATAGAAGGAATGGGTGACGTTTCGAGTTAAGACCCTTCTTTAAACTCAAGGAAACACTCCATTGTGTGCACAGAGTTAATTATGGGCTTAAGGGCATCAAAGGTAACGGGTAGAAGGCAGAAATGGGGTTGAAAGGGAAATATAGATCAGCTATGATCGAATGGTGGAGTTGCCTCGATGGCCAAATAATACAAAATATTGGGAATCGAGGCATATGGGGGAATATTGTGGAAAAGTGACACTGAGGAAACAGATAGGCTTTGTTTGTAGTAAATGGGGCAGTAGTGCGAGAGGGGCAGAATGGCCTCTTCCCACTTGCGTAGATAAAAGATAAATATGTAGCATTGAATGAATGAATGAGTTTATCGGCCAAGTATTCACATACAAGGAATTTGCCTTGGTGCTCCGCCTGCAAGTGACACCATGGCATACAGTGACAGTTAGGAATGACGCATTAAAAACATTAATAATAAAACATGTTCGATTAATTATTCGTTCATTATTCATTGAAATGATCAACCTGATTGTGTTTATGTATTAGCATTATAATTCCATTAATGGGAGAGTCCAGGATCAGAGGCCATGGTCTCAGAATAAAAGAAGGTACATTTAGAAAGGAGATGAGGAGGAATTTCTGTACTCAGAGGGTGGTGAATCTGTGGAATTCTTTGCCACACACGGCTGTGGAGGCCAAATCAATGGATATTTTTAAGGCACAGATTGATAGATTTTGATTAGTACGGGTTCATAAGTGATAGGAATAGAAATAGGTCATTCGGCTCATTAAGTCTACTCCGCCATTCAATCATGGCTGATGTATCTCTCCCTCCTAACCCCATTCTTCTGCCTTCTCTCCATAACCCCTGACACCCGTACTAATCAAGAATCTATCGATCTCTGCCTTAAAAATATCCACTGACTTGGCCTCCACAGGCGGCTATGTCAGGGGTTATGGGGAGTAGACTTATAGATAATAGACAATAGGTGCAGGAGTAGGCCATTTGGCCCTTCGAGCCAGCACCGCCATTCAATGTGATCATGGCTGATCATCCCCAATCAGTACCCTGTTCCTGCCTTCTCCCCATATCCCCTGACTCCACTATCTTTAAGAGCCCTATCTAGCTCTCTCTTGAAAGTATCCAGAAAACTGTCCTCCACCACCTTCTGAGACAGAGAATTCCACAGACTCACAACTCTCTGTGTGAAATACTGTTTCCTCGCCTCTGTTCTAAATGTCTTAATGGGCTGAATGGCCTAATTCTGCTCCTATCATTTGTGAGCATGAACAGTTTGGGCAACATGCAAAGTGAAGCTTTTCACTGCACCCCAGTCATGTGATAATAATAACCCATTGGCCAGTGCGATGGTCTGGTTTCTATGATATTTCATAACAAGAGTAGTTGAGTATAGGAGCAAAGAGGTCCTTCTGCTGTTGTACAGGGCCCTAGTGAGACCACACGTGGAGTATTGTGAGAAGTTTTGATCCACTAATATGAGGAAGGACATTCTTGCTATTGAGGGAATAGGTTTACAAGGTTAATTCCTGGGATGGTGGGACTGTAATATGCTGAGAGAATGGAGCGGCTGGGCTAGTATACTCTGGAGTTTAGAAGGATAAGAGGGGATCTTATTGAAACATAGAAGATTATTAAGGGTTTGGACACGATAGAGGCAGGAAACATGTTCCCGGTGTTGTGAGTCTGGAATTCTCTGCCTCGGAGGACAGTTCTCTGATACTTTCAAGAGAGAGCTAGATAGGGCTCTTAAAGATAGCAGAGTCAGGGGATATGGGGAGAAGGCAGGAACTGGGTACTGATTGTGGATGATCAGCCATGATCACATTGAATGGCGGTGCTGGCTCGAAGGGCCAAATGGCCTACTCCTGCACCTATTGTCTATTGATGTAAATTCCGCTGCTAAACCGAATCAACTGTTCTCCCCTTCTACAGATTGCGATATCGCATCGTTCGACAACATCGGGAAAGGTGGGACATACCCACGCCGGTACCACATCCCGTACCACCACCACGACTACACTGACGGTGAGCGTGTGCCACACCTACCCATGGGGACGTTTGAGGTAGACAAACATGCTGGAGTAACTCAGCGGGTGAGGCAGCATCTATGGAGCAAAGGAAAAATCGGTCTGAAGAACGGTCTCGACCCTTCTTTAGACTGATATTTCCTTCGTTCCATAGACGCTGCCTCACCCGCTGAGTTACTCAGGTATTTTTGTCTATTTTCGATTTTTCCAGCATCCGCAGTTCTTTCTTAAACACCTGGGAAGGTTTGATTTAGTTTAGAGATACAGTGTAGAAACAAGCCCTTCGGCCCGCCGAGACCACACCCACCAGCGATCCCCGCACATTAACCCTCTCCTACACACGCTCGGGACAATTTACCATTTTACTTAAGCCAAGTAAAGGGGACAGAGGGGACAGACAGACTGTTGGCGAGGTGGCCATTACCGGCGCCACCCGGTGGTTTTATTTCTAACTTACAAACCTACACGTCTTTGGAGTGTGGGAGGAGACCGCAACTCCAGGAGAAAACCCACGCAGGTCACGGGACGAACGTACAAACTCCATACAGACAGCACCTGTAGCCCCGGTAGACTTGCTGCCTCACAGCGCCAGAGGCCCATGTTCCATCCTGACTAAGGGGGGTCGTATATACGGAGTTTGTACGTTCTCCCCATTGACATAAGAGATTAGCATACAAACTTAAAGCACACGGTATTGGGGGTTCAGTATTGATGTGGATAGAGAACTGGCTGGCAGACAGGAAGCAAAGAGTAGGAGTAAACGGGTCCTTTTCAGAATGGCAGGCAGTGACTAGTGGGGTACCGCAAGGCTCAGTGCTGGGACCCCAGCTATTTACAACATATATTAATGATCTGGATGAGGGAATTGAATGCAACATCTCCAAGTTTGCGGATGACACGAAGCTGGGGGGCAGTGTTAGCTGTGAGGAGGATGCTAGGAGGCTGCAAGGTGACTTGGATAGGTTGGGTGAGTGGGCAAATGCATGGCAGATGCAGTATAATGTGGATAAATGTGAGGTTATCCACTTTGGCGGCAAAAACAGGAGGGTATATTATTATCTGAATGGTGGCCAATTAGGAAAAGGGGAGATGCAACGAGACCTGGGTCTCATGGTACACCAGTCATTGAAAGTAGGCATGCAGGTGCAGCAGGCTGTGAAGAAAGCGAATGGTATGTTGGCATTTGTAGCAAAAGGATTTGAGTACAAGAGCAGGGAGGTTCTACTGCAGTTGTACATGGTCTTGGTGAGGCCACACTTGGAGTATTGCGTACAGCTTTGGTCTCCTAATCTGAGGAAAGACATTCTTGCCATAGAGGGAGTACAGAGAAGGTTCACCAGACTGATTCCTGGGATGGCAGGACTTCCATATGAAGAAAGACTGGATAGACTCGGCTTGTACTCGCTTGAATTTAGGAGATTGAGGGGGGATCTTATAGAGGCTTACAAAATTCTTAAGGGATTGGACAGGCTAGATGCAGGAAGATTGTTCCCGATGTTGGAGAACTCCAGAACAAGGGGTCACAGTTTAAGGGTAAGGGGGAAGTCTTTTCGGACCGAGATGAGAAGATCTTTTTTCACACAGAGAGTGGTATTCTCTGCCACAGAAGGTAGTTGAGGCCAGTTCATTGGCCATATTTAAGAGGGAGCTAGATGTGGCCCTTGTGGCTGAAGGGATCAGGGAGAGAAGGCAGGTACAGGATACTGAGTTGGATGATCAGCCATGATCATATTGATTGGCGGTGCAGGCTCGAAGGGCAGAATGGCCTACTCCTGCACCTATTGTCTATGATTCTATGACGTGTGGGTTTTATCCAGGTGCTCCGGTTTCCTCCCACACTCCAAAGGTTTGTAGGTAGCATAGGAAGGAACAGCAGATGCTGGTTTACACCAAACAGAGGCACAAAATGTTGGAGTAACTCAGCGGGTCAGGCAGCATCTCTGGAGAGAAGGAATGGGAGACGTTTCAGTATGAGGAAGGGTCTCGACCCATAACGTCTCCCGTTCCTTCTCTCCAGAGATGCTGCCTGACCCGCTGAGTTACTCCAGCATTTTATGTCTATCTTCAGGTTTGTAGGTTCATTGGCTTGGTATATTTGTAAATTGCCCCTAGCGTGTGCAGGAGATTGTTAATGTGCGGGGACTCGGTGGGTTGAAGGGCCTGTTTCCGCGTTGTATCTCTAAACTAAACTAAACTAAAATCATTCATGTCCAACAAAAACAAATAAATTAAGCACTGTGATATCTGTCAAAAGCTTCCACATCACAATGACACGTCATTTATTGGCCATTAAGCCAGACGCGGACGGGTTGCACACTGCCCGTGGCGTGCTAACCCGGTGTTTTCTCTCCGTCTCTTGCCGCAGGTCGTAAGACGTTCCCCAGGGCGAGGAGGACGCACGGAAACACGCTCCGCTCGTCGGTCAACTTCAGCCCCACCGACCTCTCCCTCAGCACCAGCAGCGGCAGCAGCGTCTTCACCCCCGAGTACGAGGACAGCCGCATGCGGAGGAGAGGCAGCGACATCGACAACCCCATCCTCTCGGTCATGGACATCAGCCCCCCAAGCCGCTGTAAGCCCCACAACCCCACCCTCCGTCAGCCCCCCTAGCCGCTGTAAACTCCACACCTCCTCTCTCCCTCAGCCCCGTCAGCAGCTTACCCATGGCTCCGTATAGAGAGACTGACACGGAGTGCTGGAGTAACTCTGCGGGTCAGGCAGCATCTGTGGAGAACATGGATAGGTGACGTTTCACAGAGTGCTGGAGTAACTCTGCGGGTCAGGCAGCATCTGTGGAGAACATGGATAGGTGACGTTTCACAGAGTGCTGGAGTAACTCTGCGGGTCAGGCAGCATCTGTGGGGAACATGGATAGGTGACGTTTCACAGAGTGCTGGAGTAACTCAGCGGGTCAGGCAGCATCTCTGGAGAACATGGATAGGTGACGTTTCACAGAGTGCTGGAGTAATTGAGCGGGTCAGGCAGCATCTCTGGAGAACATGGATAGGTGACGTTTCACAGAGTGCTGGAGTAACTCAGCGGGTCAGGCAGCATCTGTGGAGAACATGGATAGGTGACGTTTCACAGAGTGCTGGAGTAACTCAGCGGGTCAGGCAACATCTGCGGGCAAAGGACACAAAGTTCATGTTCATAAGTGACAGGAGCAGAATTAGGCCATTTGCCCCTTCGGCTATTCTGCCATTCAATCATGGCTGTTTTATCTTTTCCTCTCCACCCCATTCCCCGGTCTTCTCCCCATAACCCCTGACACCCGTACTAATCAAGTGTCTGTCTATCTCTGGAGAACATGGATAGGTGAGGTTTTGGGTCAGGACTCCTTCTTCAGACTGATTGTAGTAGGAAGAGTGGAAAGGCTGGAAGGATAAAGAGGACAAATCGGGGCCAGCAACAGATGTCGTCGGCAAGGAGGTTCCCTGATAGGCTGACTGTGGGCTAGAGACAGGTGTGAGGTGGGAGTAAAGAGGGATTACATTGCTGTAAACTGGAACTAGTTAACCGATATTTAGTGGAGGAAGGGGAGAGGGAGGTGTTTGTAAGAGTCACCTAGAATTGAGGAGTTAAAAGTTCATGCCAAGCCGAATATCAGTTGCAGTTCTTCCAGTTTGCATGTGGCCTCACTGGCAATGGAGGAGACCCAGGGCAGAAATGTCAGTGTGGGATTGGGAAGGCAAATTTAAAAAGGTCAGCAACCGGGTGATCCTGCAGGCCTTGGCGGACCGAGCGCAAACGTTGAGTGAAACGATCACTGAGTCTACGCGTAGTCTCGCTGGGAGTGTTTCCCCCATACTGATTAACGCTTCATATGACAGGGTATGGGGTCACTAGGTTTAGGGTCGGGTTTATTATTGTCACGTGCGTCGGGGTACAGTGCAACGCTTTGTTTTGCTTGCTATCCAATAGTCTGGAACTATTGTGGAACTGTGGACAATAGTCTGTAGTGGGTTAGTCTCCGTGGATCGCCACCTTGTCGTGGAGAAGCATGTGTGGTCCTGAGATCCTGACAGCGATGCCGTCTGGAGCTATGCTCCTGACAGGGCCACCCATGGCGGTAAGGTCGAGGGGAAGGACTCATGACAAAGAACAATCCAACCAAGCTCTCAACGGCGGAACAGGCGGAGGACGATGGCTGACCTCGGTGCAACGTCACAACAGCTGGGAAGGCGGATGAAGGCTGCAGCAGAAAAGGGTCCCCATTCGTCTTGGACTTCATGCCACTGGATCCTGACCCAGATCTGTCAAGGACCGTGGGGGGGCTGTCTGTGCACCACTCCCCACGTTAAACAAAGTCACGCACAGGCGTCCTCCAACCCTGGAGACACGCATGGTCAGCCATGACCGAAGGGGGCCTAAGAAGAATCTGTAGAAGGGTCTCGACCCGAAACATCGCCGGTTCTTTCTCTCCAGAGATGCTGCCTGTCCCGCTGAGTTACTCCAGCATTTCATATCCACCAGTCTGGAACTGATGCGTTACAATGCTGAGAACTATATCCTGCACTCTGTGTCTTCCCTTTTGCTCTACCTATTGGACTTGAGTTTGAACTGTTTATATCTATGTATGGTATAATCTGATCTGACTGGATAGCAAGCAAAACAAATCTTTTCATTGCACCTCGGTACACGTGACAATAACAAACATAAACCTAGATCAGATTTAACCATAAATAAATGTCACGTGTCCCAAGTTACAGTGAACAGCTTTGTTCTGCAGCTATCCAAACACACCAGATAATACTGGACACAAATACCATCCAGTCAAACTCCAGTCTAATAGGTAGAGCAAAGGGGAAGATACAGAGTGCAGAATATAGTTCTCAGCATTGTAGGGCATCAGTTCCAGAGACAAAGTCCAATGTCCGCAATGGGGTAGAGGTGAATCGGACAGTAGCTTATGGAAGGTCCGTTTAGAAGCCTGATAACAGAGGGGAAGAAGCTGTTCCTGAGTCTGGTGGGGCGCGCTTTCAAGTTTCTGTACCTTCTGCCGGACGGGAGCGGAGAGAAGAAGAAATGACCGGGGTGGGACAGGGACACGTCTTTGATGTCGGCTGCTTTCCCGAGGCAGCGTGAAGTAGATGGAGTCGATGGTGGGGAGTGTGGTCTGTGTGAATGAATGAATGTTTATTGGTCAAGTATGTACACATACAAGGAATCTGCCTAGGTGCTCCACACGCAAATAACAACACGGCATACGAAACAATTAAGAATGACACACAAAACATTAAACATTAATAATAAAACATGTGAATGAAATAAAATACCAGAGCAATAGGACTGGGCTACGTCCACAACTCTGCAATTTATTGCGGTTTTGGAATGGTCAATGAGAATCATCGTTATTGTAGCTATCTCGCAGTGCACAATTGTTACAAATTTGGCTGAGGAGATGGAGTCATTCAGCACAGAACGAGGCCCTTTACCCAACTTGCCCATGCCAACCAAAATGCCCCTGTCTTCACTGATCCCACCTGCCCATGTTTGGCCCATATCCCTCTAAACCTTTCCTACCCATGTACCTATCCCAATGTTGTGATTCCCTGCCTCAACTCGTTCCATACACCTATCACCCCGAGTGAAAAAGTTATACCTCTGGTTCCTATTAAATCCATCCCCTTTCACCTTAAACTTATGTCCTCCACTTCCTGATTCTCCTACACTGGGAAAAAGACTGCATTCACCCGATCTATTTCCCTCATCCTCCTGCACTCCAAGGAATAAAGATCTTGGGTCAATAGACAATAGACAATAGTTGCAGGAGTAGGCCATTCTGCCCTTCAAGCCAGCACTGTCATTCAATGTGATCATGGCTGATTATCTCCGATCAGTATCCCGTTCCTGCCTTCTCCCCATATCCCCTGACTCCACTATCTTTAAAAGCCCTATCTAGCTCTCTCTTGAAAGTATCCCGAGAACCGGCCTCCACCGCCCTCTGAGGCAGAGAATACCACACTCACAACTCTCTGTGAGAAAAAGTGTTTCCTCATCTCCGTTCTAAATGGCTTACCACTTATTCTTAAACTGTGGACCATGGTTCTGAACTCCCCCAATATCGGGAACATGTTTCCTGCCTCTGGCATGTCCAAGCCCTTAATAATCTTATGTTGAATAAGATCCTCTCTCATCCTTCTAAACTCCAGAGGATACAAGCTCAGCCACTCCATTCTCTCAACATATGACAGTACCGCCATCCCGGGAATTAACCTTGTAAACCTACGCTGCACTCCCTCAATAGCAAGAATGTCCTTCCTCAAATTAGGGGACCAAAACGGCACAAAATACTCCAGGTGTGATCTCACTAGGGCCCTGTACAACTGCAGAAAGACCTCTTTGTTCCTATACTCAACTCCTCTTGTTGCTTTCGCTTTCTTCACTACCTGCTGTACCTGCATGCTTACTTTCATTGACTAATGAACAAGGACCCCCCTGATCCTGTTGTACTTCCCCTTTTCCCAACTTGACACCATTTAGATAATAATCTGCCTTCCTGTTTGCTACCAACGTGGATAACCTCACATTTATCCACATTAAACTGCATCTGCATTCACCCAACCTGTCCAAGTCACCCTGCATTCTCATAGCATCCTCCTCACAGTTCATACTGTCACCCAGCTTTGTGTCATCTGCAAATATGCTAATGTTACTTTGAATCCCTTCATCTAAATCATTGATGTATATTGTAAATAGCTGCGGTCCCAGCACCGAGCCTTGCGGTACTCCACAAGTCACTGCCTGCCATTCTGAAAGGAACCCGTTAATCCCTACTCTTTGATTCCTGTCTGCGAACCAATTTTCTATCCATGTCAGCACTCTACCTCCAATACCATGTGCTCTAATTTTGCCCACAAATCTCCTTTGTGGGACCTTATCAAATGTAACAGTACTAGTCTCAACTATCTGTTAAAGAAGGAACTGCAGATGCTGGAGAATCGAGGGTACACAAAAGGCTGGAGAAACTCCTTCGCTCCTTAGATGCTGCTGCACCCGCTGAGCATCTCCAGCCTTTTGTGTGCCCCAGCCTCAACTATCTTCTTGTTTCATGCACTCACCACCCTCTGAATGTTCGGCCACGTGCTGCCACTAATGACGGGTGTCGGCAGTCTGCTGCCATAATTGACACGTAAGTGGGACAGGCCCATAGTTTAACAGGGAGCTGAGAGGCAACCTTTTTCAGAGGGTGACGGGCATATGAAACAAGAAGATAGTTGAGGCTAGTACTGTTACATTTGATTAGGTCCCACACAGGAGATGCATTTGATAAGGTCCCTCTGAGGTCCTGGCAACATCCTCGTGAATCTTCTCTGCACTCTTTTCAGCTTAATTACATTTTTTCCCAACAGCAGGGTGAGCAAAACTGAACACAAATACTCCCAAGTGCAACCTCGCCAACATCTTGTACAACTGTAGCATTAAAGGGCCTGTCCCACTTACGCAATTTTTTTTCGCCAACTGCCGGTACTCGTCATTAGTGGCAGCAGGTAGCTGAAAATTTCCAAGGTGATGAAAATCCAGCAGCGACCAGAAAAAGGGACGACTCTTTGGGCGACTACTCACGTCTTTGGGCGACTACTCACGACCAAATAGGCACCAGCCCGCGACATGTCACATGGTGAAGCCTGTATGGTCGTGAGTAGTCGCCCAAAGAGTTGTAACTTTTTCTGGTCGCCGCTGGATTTTCAATACCGTGGGAATCTTCGGCCACCTGACACCACTGATGACGGGTGCCGGCAGTCGCCAGAAATATCCCGTAACTGGGACAGGCCCTTAAATTGAATGGGAGGCTGAGGGGCAACCTTTATAGTTGAGGCTAGTACTGTTACAGCATTTAAAAGTCATTTGGATCAGTACACAGATTGGAACGGTTTGGAGGGATATGGGCCAAATGTTGTCAAATGGAACTGGTTTTGATGACTCATCCGGGTTGGCATTGATGAGTTGGGCCAAAGGGCCTGTGTGACTATGACTCTGGTTATATTGACCAAGTGACTGAACAAATGATCTCTTTCGAAGGTAGACAAAAAATGCTGAAGAAACTCAGCGGGTGAGGCAGCATCTATGGAAATATTCTTAAACAATTGAACTCTTTCCGTCCGTATCACATTTGGCAATCTATTTCCCTTCCAGTCCTAGTCTGAGGATTCTGCAAAGCAGCGTAGACCTAGATTGGCATTGATATTTCATGTTCATAAGCTCATAATGTTACAGGAGTAGAATTAGGCCATTCAGCCCATCAAGTCTACTCCGCCATTCAATCATGGCTGATCTATCTTTCCCTCTCATTCTCCCCATAACCCGTGACAGCCTTTGCTTTCATCGAAGCAACACACCACCCATCGCCATAATGGGTGATAATGGCAGTGCAAAGATGGTACCTTGTTGGTGAATGAGACACTGCGCTGTCATCACCCTCTGCTGTTTGCTTCCCTCAGCTCCGCGAGCACCTTCCAACTGGAGACTGGGCAAGTTGCTGGGCCAAGGGGCGTTCGGCAGGGTGTACCTGTGCTACGATGCGGACACAGCCCGAGAGCTAGCCGTGAAGCAGGTGCAGTTCGACCCTGACAGCCCGGAGACCAGCAAGGTGAGTTAGTGCCCGGGACACTGGGGCAAACACAGTGCCGGAGAAACTCAGAAGGGGAGGCACAGTGGCGCAACCTCACAGTGCCAGAGACCCCGGGCTCGAGCCTGACCTCAGGTGCTGTCTGCGTGTGTGGAGTTTGCACGTTCTCCCCGTGACCGCGTGGGTTTCCTCCAAGTGCTCTGGTTTCCTACCACATGCCGAAGACATGCGGGTTTGTAGGTTCTTCTTGTGTATGACGTGCACAGCCTAAAGTTGTAGGACAACTTGTTTTATTTGATCTTATCTGATTGTGCACGCTGGGTTGATTGCATTCGTCGAAACAGGGCGGACCACGTGAAGGTTGCAATCTTCCACCCCGGTTTGTGGGTTACATTGCCCCTAGTATGTCAGGCATGGATGAGAAAGTGGGATAACACAGAACTAGTGTGAATGGGTGATTGATTCAAGAAGGGCCTGTTTCCATGCTTAGTTTAGTTTAGAGATACAGCGCTGAAACAGCCTCTTCGGCCCACTGAGTCCGCACTGACCAACGATCCCCGCACACGCAAGCACTATCCTACACACACGGGACAATTTATACCAAGCCAATAAACCTACAAACCTGTACGCCTTTGGAGTGTGAGAGGAAATCGAAGGTCTCGGAGAAAACCCACGCAGGTCACGGGGAGAACATACAGACTCCGTACAGACAGCACCCGGGTGGAATGGATGGAACCCGGGTCTCTGGCGCTGTGAGGCAGCAACTCTACCCACTGTGACGCCCAATGCTATATCTTTCAGTCAAAAAAATATTTAAAATATAATCCACTGACTCCTGAAGATTGCACATTTGGGATTTCCTGATGGACTAACGGGGGTTTATTTCTTCTCAGGAGGTAAACGCTCTGGAATGTGAGATCCAGCTGCTGAAGAATCTCCAGCACGAGAGGATTGTACAGTACTACGGTTGCTTGAGAGACCCTCAGGACAGAACCCTTTCTATCTTCATGGAGTACATGCCAGGGGTAAGTACCGGATGATCGCTGGTCGGCACGGACTCGATGGGCCGAAGGGCCCGTTTCTCAGTTTAATTTAATGTCACGTGCACCGAGGTACAGTGAAAATCTTTTGTTGCAGTCAGGAAAAAGACTATGCATGATTACAATCGAGCCGTTTACAGTATATAGATACCTGATAAGGGAATAATGTTTAGTGCAAGGTAAAGTCCAGTCAAAGATAGTCCGAGGGTCAGCAATGAGGTAGATAGTTCAGCACTGCTCTCTGGTTGAGGTGGGATGGTTCAGTTGCTTGATAACAGCTGGGAAGAAACTGTCCCTGAATCTGGAGTTGTGCGTTTTCACACTTTTTAACTTTTTGCCCGTGGGAGTTGATGGTGGGGGGACTGGTCAGTGTGATGGAGTTGATGGTGGGGAAGCTGGGCTGTGTGATGGACTGGGCTGCATTCACCAGTCCCTGTGGTTCAGGGGTTTGGCGACCTTGTTCCGTACAGGGGCCGGGACGCATGTCTGTGAGCGGATAGCGGGCCACATCTATCACGTGTACACATAGATCCCGCCTCCGTCCTGCCCCAGA
The DNA here is from genome assembly GCA_035221665.1 of Okamejei kenojei. Lineage (NCBI taxonomy): Eukaryota > Metazoa > Chordata > Chondrichthyes > Rajiformes > Rajidae > Okamejei > Okamejei kenojei. Next base: position 1,707,060 of record CM069137.1, read on the forward strand.
CAGCTGGCATCAAATCACATGTTCACATAGATCACACCCCTTCAAGGACGCCACCCGAGCACTGGCCCCTCGTTACGGGAGCTCACCAACATGGATCACCTACGGACCATTGCCTTGGCTCGATCCCAAAGGCGGTGGCTCAAATACTCACACTCACCCGTCCCCGGCCTATTGACAACCCCGATCCCGACAGTGAAGCCCAGACACAGAAGGTGCGCGGCCGTGCCGGCGGCTTTGCGCAGGATGCGGTACAGCCAAATCACCTTCCAGGTACTGGAGGTAGAAATAAATGCAGGAGAAACTCACTCTGGCATCTTTTTCTACCAATTTTTCCAGCATCTGCAGTTCTTTCTTAAGTACCAGAGATGACGGAAGTCTGCGGGCCGGATGATTTCGGGTTCCGGGCTGCATCCGGCCCGGGGGCCGTAGGTTGCCGACCCCTGCTGTAGTTTCTTGCGGGCTTGGAAAATTATAAATACTTGGCTAATAAAGTATGATTATGATTATCACTTTTAGTTTAGTTTAGAGATACAGCGCAGAAAATGTAGACTGGGCGATCGAGATTAAATGTAGACTGGGCGATCGTTTTGGTCAACTCATTCGCTCAGTCCACCTGGACCTACCTGATCTCCCAGTTGCTAAACACTTTAATTCTCCTTCCCATTCCCACACGGACCTTTCTGTCCTGAGTCTCCTCCATTGTCAGAGTGAGGTTAAACGCAAATTGGAGGAACAACATGTAATATCTCACTTGGGCAGCTTACAGAAGTGGTATGACATTGATTTCTCTAACTTCAAGTAGCCCTGACATTCCCTCTCTCTCTATCCCTCCCCCACCCAAGTCGCACCAGTTTCTCGTTTTCACCCAACAAACTGCAAACAATGGCCCGTTACCTTCATCGTAGTTACTTATTTGCATATCTTTCATTCATGGTTCTATATCTCTCAACATCATCATCTATATCTCTGGTTTCCCTTTTCCCCTGACTCTCAGTCTGAAGAAGGGTCTCGACCTGAAACGCCACCTATTCCTTCTCTCTTCAGTCTAAACCAGCATCTGCAGTTCCATCCAACACAATACACGTTGAAGCCGAGTACATTCCATGCAGTCATGACTTGTTCAGGCTCGGACTTTATTCCTTCGAGCGCAGGAGGCGGAGAGGTGATCTTATAGAGGTGTACAAAATAATGAGGGGAATCGATCGGGACATATGACCAGAGTTGTGGAATCAGTAACCAGAGGACACGGGTTTAAGGTGAGAGGGGGAAGATTTAATAGGGGTTATAGGAAGAAGGCAGGAGAATGGTGCTGAGAGGGAAAGATAAGATCAATAGACAATAGGTGCAGGAGTAGGCCATTCGGCCCTTCCATTCAATGTGATAATGGCTGATCATCCCCAATCAGTACCCCGTTCCTGCCTTCTCCCCATATCCCCTGACACCGCTATCTTTAAGAGCTCTATCTAGCTCTCTCTTGAAAGTATCCAGAGAACCGGCCTCCACCGCCCTCTGAGGCAGAGAATTCCACAGACCCACAGCTCTCTGTGAGAAAAAGTGTTTCCTCATCTTCTCCGTTCTAAATGGCTTGCCCCTTATTCTCAAACTGTGACCCCTGGTTCTGGACTCCCCCAACATCGGGAACATGTTTCGTGCCTCTAGCGTGTCCAAACCCTTAACAATCTTATATGTTTCAGTAGGATTCCCTCTCATTCTTCTAAATTCCAGAGTGTACAAGCCCAGCCGCTCCATTCTCTCAGCATATGACAGTCCCGCCATCCCGGGAATTAACCTTGTAAACCTACTCTGCACTCCCTCAATAGCAAGAATTAGCCATGATTGAATGGCGGAGTAGACTTGATGAGCCAAATAGCCTAATTCTGCTCCAAGAACTAATAAACATGAACCTGCAAGGACAACATTTTCACACAGAGTGCGCGGTGTGTATATGGAACGAGCTGCCGGAGGAGGTAGTTGATGCAGAAACTATAGCAACATTTGGACAGGTACATGGATAGGACAGGTTTAGAGGGATATGGGCCAAACGCGGGCAGGTGAGATTGTGTAGATGGGGTATGTTGGTCAGCATACACAAGTTGGGCTGATGGGCCTGTTTCTGTGTTCTATGACAATAGATAATAGGTGCAGGAGTAGGCCATTCGGCCCTTCGAGCCAGCACTGCCATTCGATGTGATCATGGCTGATCATCCATAATCAGTATCCTAGACTATGACTCTATAATTGTAAGTCATCCTTGATACAATCCTGCATTTATGGGATATCTAACAAAGATTTGCAAGCATGCTTTTTAACATGTGTTTAACAACTGTTATCAGGCAACTGAACCATCCTACCACAAGCAGAGAGCAGTCCTGAAGAAGTATCTATCGCATTGGTGATTCTCGGACAATCTTTGATCAGACTTTACTGGCTTCACCTTGCACTAAACGTTATTCCCGTTATCATGTATCTGTGGATGGCTCGATTTAGTTTAGAGATACAGCGCGGAAACAGGCCCTTCGGCCCACCGGCTCCACGCCGACCAGCGATCCCCACACACTAACACTATCCTACACCGACTAGGGACAGCGTTTCATTTACCAAGCCAATTAACCTACAAACCTGCACGTCTTTGGAGTGTGGGAGACAGCCAGAGCACCCGGAGAAAACCCTCGCAGGTCACGGTCACCATACAGACTGCACCCGCAGTCAGGATCGAACCCACGTCTCTGGCGCGGTGAGGCAGCTGATCTACAGTCTCCAGAGCTCTGTGCAGGGAATTCCACAAATTCACAACTCTCTGGGTGAAAAGGTTTTTTCTCACTTCAGCCTTAAATGGCCTCCCCTTTATTCTAAGACTGTGGCCCCTGGTTCAGGACTCGCCCAACATTGGGAACATTTTTCCTGCATCTAGCTTGTCCAGTCCTTTTATAATTTTATATGTTTCTATAAGATTCCCCCTCATCCCTCTAAACTCCGGTGAATACAAGCCTAGTCTTTTCAATCTTTCCTCATATGACAGTCCCACCATCCCAGGGATCAATCTCATGAACCTACACTGCACTGCCTCAATCACAAGGATGTCCTTCCTCCAATTAGGAGACCAAAACTGTACACAATACTCCAGATGTGGTCTTACCAGGGCCCTATACAACTGCAGAAGAATGTGGTCTGTGGGCTGGCTGGTTAACAAAAGCTTTTCGCTGTACCTCGTTACACTTGACAATAAACTGAACTGAAGTGTGTTGTCCCTCAACAGGGTTCGATCAAGGACCAGCTGAAAGCCTACGGGGCGCTGACGGAGAACGTGACCCGGCGGTACACGCGGCAGATCCTGGAGGGCGTTTCGTATCTTCACAGCAGTATGATCGTGCACCGAGACGTAAAAGGTGAGCACGGCAGAGGTGTCTGGCACACGGACACTCAGCATGGGCGCGGCGGCCAAAGAACCCTCCTCCCAGAATAATAAAGAGTACCTAGATAAAAATGCTGGAGAAACTCAGCGGGTGAGGCAGCGTCTATGGAGCGAAGGATGGGGCAACGTTTTGGGTCGAGACCCTTCTTCAGACGGATGTGTGGGAGTGGTGGGGGCGGGAAGAAGAAAGGAAGAGGCGGAGACAGTGGGCTGTGGGAGAGCCGGAAAGGGGACGGGAAAGAGGGAGAAAGCAGGGACTACCTGAAATTGGAGGTCAATGTTCATACCACTGGCGTGTAAACTACCCGAGCGAAATATGAGGTGCTGCTCCGCCAATTTACGGGGGAACTTACTCGGGCCAAGGAGGAGGCCCAGGACAGAAAGGTCGGATTCGGAATGGGAGGGGGCGTTGAAGTGGACTACCGTGTTCAGTTAAGTTTCACATTCAGTTTAGACACAAAATGGGGACAATGACGTATGGTTATTTAGCTTGGTACAAATGTAAAAATTGTCCCTCTTGTATATAGGATAGTGTTAATGTGCAACGATCGCTGGTTGGCGGGGACTCGGTGGGTCCGAAGGGCTTGTTTCCGCGCTGAATAACTAAACTAAACTAGACCGAAAATGAAGGAAGGAAATGCAGATGCTGGTTTAATCGTAATCACAGTGACTCCTCCACATTCCTCACTGTGATGTTCAATCTCTCCCCTTCTTTGTTCTCCCACGGTCGGGGGCCTCGAGCCTTCCTTGACGGGGTGATCTTGGCTCCCGTAGCCGGCGGTCAGGCCCTCCGCGTAGGGGCGATCAAGTTCCCACTTCGGGGGGGGGGGGGGATTCTCAGCTCCCTCGCGCCGGGCGATCGGACTCCGGGTCAGGGCTGGTCGAAACCTTCTGTGTCGTTCGGAGCTTCCCGATATCGGTCTCTGCCTGATTCTGCGAGCTCCTCGATGGTGAAATCCGCAGGCCGCAGTTGGAGCGTCGATCCCAGGCAAGGGATCTGTCTGGGATCCCCGCGGTGGGGCTCAAAGTCAGTCCCGAGCAAGGCGTCGAGCTCCAAGATGTTAGGCCGCCAAGCGGCCGGAGATACGACCCAGAAAACAATCGTATCCGGCAAGATAAGTGATTGGAAAAAAAAAGTTTCCCCCGACCCCGTCCCCCACCCCCACATAAAACCCCACATTTTGGTTTAGTTTTGTTTAGTTTAGAGATACAATGTGGAAACAAGGCCTTCGGTCCACCGGGTCAGCACCAACCAGCAATCCCCAAACATTAACACTCCTACATACACTTACACCAAGCCAATTAACTTACAAACATGTACATCTTTGCGGTGTGGGAGGAAACTGAAGATCTCGGCAAAAACCCACGCATGTCACGTGGTGAACGTACAAACGCCGTACAGACAGCGCCCGTAATCGGAATCGAACCCAGGTCTCAGGCGCTGTGAGGCATCAACTCTTCCACTGTGCCACCGTGTCGCTCAGTTTACTTTATTGTCACGTGTACTGAGGTACAGTGAAAAGCTTTTGTTGCGTGCTAACCAGTCAGCAGAAAGACAATACATGATTATAATCGAGCCGTCACATGTTAAAGTGAATAACATTTAATGCAACATAAAGCCAGTAAAGTCAGACCAAAGTTAGTCCGAGGGTCTCCAATGAGGTAGATGGGAGGTCAGGACCGCTCTCTAGTTGGTGTGAGGACGGTTCAGTTGCCTGATAACAGCTAGGAAGAAACTGTCCCTGAATCTGGAGGTGTGCGTTTTCACACTTGACACTGCCGGGCAGGCATGGGCAGCTGATGATGGTGGTTTGGGGCTGGGGTAACTGCGTGTGTGGAAGAGGTCTGAGATGCCCGCTCTTCCTTCGATAGGTGCGAACATTCTGCGGGACTCTGCGGGCAACGTGAAGCTTGGAGACTTTGGAGCGAGCCGGAGGCTGCAGACCATCTGCCTGTCTGGGTCGGGGATGAAGTCCGTCACCGGCACTCCCTACTGGATGAGCCCAGAGGTGATCAGCGGCGAGGGCTACGGCAGGAAAGCCGACATCTGGTAAGTTGCCGCCGCGTCTGGTGGGGAGAGCCGAGAGGTTTATGGTGAACACCCTCAGTCTGGTGAAGAAGGCCAACGCAACACTAGCATTTACTTCATGAGGGCTAGAATACAAAGACCAGATGTAATGCTGGGGCTCTATAAAGTCCTGGTCAGGCCGCATTTGGAACATCGTGGGCAGTTTTGGGCCCCATATCTAAAGAAGGATGTCCTGTCTCTGGAGAGGGTCTAGAAGAGGTTTACGAGAATGATCCCAGGAATGAGTGGGTTAACATATGATGAGCGTCTGTCGGCACAAGGCCTGTACTCGCTAGAGTTTAGAAGAATGAGGGGGGGATCTCATTGAAACTTACCGAACAATGAAAGGCCTGGATAGATTGGATGTGGAGAGAATGTTTCTACTCGTGGTAGAGTCTGGGACCAGAGGGCACAGCCTTAAAATTAAAGGACATTCCTTTCAGACGGAGATGAGGAGGAATTTATTTAGCCAGAGGGTGGTGAATCTGTGGAATACTGCCACAGAAGGCTGTGGAGCCCAAGTCAATTGATATATTTAAGGCAGAGGTAGATAGATTCTTGATTAGCACGGGTGTCGGGTTAGAGGGAGAAGGCAGGAAAATAGGGTTAAGGAGGAGCGATAAATCAGCGATGATTGAATGGTGGAATAGACTTGATGGGCCGAATGGCCTAATTCTCCTCCGGTCACTTATGAACATGACATGGATGGTCAAACATACAGTTCTTGGGCCTTGCTCTCTGAGCCAGCCTCATTATTAGGATTTGACCCACACTCCATAACATTAGCTTCTGGGTTATGGAGTAACAGAGTGGTACAGTGTGGAAACAGGCCCTTCAGCCCAACTTGCCCACACTGGTCAACATGTCTCATCTACACTAGCCCCACCTTGCTGCATTTGGCCCATATCCCTCTATACCTGTCCTATCCATGTACCCGACTAATTGTTTCTTAAACGTTGGGATAGTCCCTGCTTCAGCTACCTCCTCTGGCAGCTTGTTCCATACACCCACCACCCTCTGTGTGAAAAAGTTACCCCGCAGATTCCTATTAAATAATTTCCCCTTCACCTTGAACCTATGTCCTCTGGTCCTCGACTCCCCAACTCTGAGGACCCACACTCTGTAGATGTTTTTAAGAGATCCATGACAACATCTAGAGTGAACCATCAATCATTCCTTCTTGGTAGCTGCGACCAAGGTGGAAACCCAGGCAGACGGGTCATTCTGAGAAGCTTCAGTCTGAAGAAGGGTCCCGATCCAATAGACAATAGGTGCAGGAGTAGGCACCTTCTCCTGATTGATATGGAGGGATATGGATAATGTGCAAGCAGAGAAGAGTTGATCTTGTTTGGCACAGACGTAGTGGGCCGAAGGGCCTGTTCCTGTGCTGTACTAGTCTATGTTCTGCTGTTGAATTGGCTGCCTGGTGATTAATGTGGCACCCAGGGCTTTCCACTGGTCTAACGCTCCCTCAGGCCCTTTCCGTTCAGGTCAGTTTATTGTCACATAACCATATAACAATTACAGCACGAAAACAGGCCCTCTCGGCCCTTCCAGCCCGTGCCGACCATTTGTTTCCCCATCTACCTGCACTCAGACCATACCCCTCCATTCCCTTCCCGTCCATATACCTATCCACTTTACTTTTAATTGTTAAAATCGATCCTGCCTCCACCACTTCTGCTGGAAGCTCATTCCACACAGCCACCACCCTCTGAGTAAAGAAGTTCCCCCTCACGTTACCCCTAAACTTCTGTCCCTTAATTCTCATGTCATGCCCTCTTGTTTGAATCTTCCCTACCCTCAATGGGAAATGCTTATCCACGTCAACTCTGTCTATCCCTTTCATCATTTTAAAGACCTCAATCAAGTCCCCCCTTAACCTTCTGCGCTCCAAAGAATAAAGACCTAACTTGTTCAACCTTTCTCTGTAACTTAGTTGCTGGAACCCTGGCAACATTCTAGTAAATCACCTCTGTACTCTCTCTATTTTGTTGACATCCTTCCTATAGTTAGGCGACCAAAATTGTACACCATACTCCAGAATTGGTCTTACCAATGCCTTGTACAATTTTAACATTACTTCCCTACTCCTATATTCAATGCTCTGATTTATAAAGGCCAGATGTACCGAGGTACAGTGAAAAGCTTTAGTTGCGTGCTAACCAGTCAGCGGAAAGACAATACATGATTACAATCAAGTCTTTTACAGTGTGTAGATACATGATAAGGGAATAAAGTTCAGTAAAGTCCGATCAAGGATAGTCCGGTGGACACAAATGAGGTAGATAGTAGCTCAGGACCGCTCCCTAGTTGGTGAGAGGACAGTTCAGTTGCCTGATAACAGCCAGGACCGCCCCCTGAATCTGGAGGTGTGCTTTTTCACACTTCTTTACCTCTTGCCTGATGGGAGAGGGGAGGAGAGAGTGGCCGGGGTGCGACTGGTCCTTTCCAAACCATTCAGGGATAATTTGTGTTGCAAATGTTTCCATTTTGCATGGATCATGCCACATTATTTGCCCAGTTTGCTCCAGTATTTCCGTGTGTTTGTTTCCTCCTGTTAACTGCTCAACCCAGCCTCCTTTCAATGCCCAATCTGATCGTGCTGTCCTCACCTCCATAGGTGCAGGAGTAGGCCATTCGGCCCTTCAAGCCAGCACCGCCATTCAATGTGATCATGGCTGATCATCCCCAATCAGTACCCCGTTCCTGCCTTCTCCCCAAATCCCCTGACTCCGCTATCTTTAAGAACCCTATCTGGCTCTCTCTTGGAAGCATCCAGAGAACCTGCCTCCACCGCCCTCTGAGGCAGTCACACAGCGTGGAAACAGGCCCTTCAGCCCAACTTGCCCACGCTGACCAACATGTCCCAGCTACACTAGTCCCACCCACCCGCGTTTGGCCCATATCCCTTTCAGCCTAACCTGTCCATGTACCTGTCTAACTGTTTCATAAACGTTACGTTAATACCAGAAAGTAAATGTTAACGCACCAGAAGGAAAATTGGTCCTTTTCAACTATTTCAATCCTCCTTGATTAGAATTGGTCTTGACGCTTGTGTGCCAGTGGTTAGTTATGACTTCTGTAGAAAAGAGAATATAGAACAGTACAGCACAAGAACAGGCCCTTCGGCCCATAACGTCTACCATTGTGCCAATAAATTAAACTGAACTGCCTGACCCGCTGAGTTATTTGTAGAATTCCCTGCCACAAAGGGCAGCGGAGGCCAAATCACTGGATGGATTTAAGTGAGAGTTAGATAGAGCTCTAGGGGCTAGTGGAGTCGAGGGATATGGGGAGAAGGCAGGAACGCGTTATTGATTGGGGACGAACAGCCATGATCACAATGAATGGCAGTGCAGGCTCGAAGGGCCGAATGGCCTCCTGCACCTATTTTCTATGTTTCTATGACTCCAGCGCTCTAGTGTCTGTCTTTGGTATAAACACGCGTCTGCCGTTCCTTTTTATCACAGGCTGCAGAACCCGCTGCGTTTAGTTTTAGTATAGTTTAGTTTATTGTCGTGTGTACCGAGGTACAGTGAAAAGCTTTTGTTACATGCAAACCAGTCAGCGGAAAGCCAATACATGATTACAACCGAGCCGTCCACAGTGTACAGATACATGATAAAGGGAATAGCATTTAGTGCAAGATAAAGTCAAGTAAGGTGCGATTAAAGATAGTCCGAGGTCATAGGGGCAGAATTAGGCCAATCGGTCCATCAAGTCTACTCCACCATTCAATCATGGCTGATCTATCTCTCCCTCCTAACCCCATTCTCCTGCCTTCTCCCCATAACCTCAGACACCCATGCTAATCAAGAATCTATCTATCTCTGCCTTCAAAACATCCACTGGCTTGTGGCCTCCACAGCCTTCCGTGGCAAAGAGTTCCACTGGTTCACCACCCTCTGACTAAAGAAATGTCTCCTCATCTCCTTCCTAAAGGAGCGTCCTTTAATTCTGAGTCTATGGCCTCTGGTCCTAGACTCTCCCACTGGTGGAAACATCCTCTCCACATCCACCCTATCCAGGCCTTTCACTATTCGGTAAGTTTCAATGAGGTTCCCCCCTCATCCTTCTAAATGGAGTTAGTGCCGTCAAATGCTCATCATACATTAACCCACTCATTCCTGCGATCATTCTTGTAAACCTCCTCTGGACCCCCTCCTGCACTGCTGCTGATGATGGAAAGTTCTGGATGTCACATTAATCAGCAGCAGTGGACGCCGGCATCCTGCCTGTACGGAGTTTGTACGTTTAGAAGGATGAGAGGGCATCTTATTGATACATATACGAGTATTAACGCTAGTATTGGACACACTAGAGGCAGGAAACATGTTCCCGATGTTGGGGGAGTCCAGAACCAGGGCCCTCAGTTTAAGAATAAGGGGTAAGCCATTTAGAACGGAGATGAGGAAACACTTTTTCACACAGAGAGTTGTGAGTCTGTGGAATTCTCTGCCTCTGGTGGAGGCAGGTTCTCTGGGTACTTTCAACAGAGAGCTAGATAAAACTCGTAAAGATAGTGGGGTCAGAGGATGTGGGAAGAAAGCAGGAACGGGGTACTGATTGTGGATGATCAGCCATGATCACATTGAATGGCGGTGCTGGCTCGAGGGGCTGAATGGCCTACTCCTTGGGTCGGGACACTTCTTCAGACTGAAAGTGGAGGTTGTGAAAAAACTGGAAGCTTTTGGATTGGCTCATTGACATGGAGTGATATGGATTATGTGCAAGCAAATAAGAGTTAATCTCGGCATCTTGTTTAGCACAAACATAGTGGGCCGAAGGGCCTGTGCCTGTGCTGTACTATTCTATGTTCTGCTGTTGTACTGGCTGCCTGCTGATTAATGTGACACCCAGGGCTTTCCACTGGTCTAACGCTCCCTCAGGTCCTTCCCGTTCTGTGCTATTGCCTATTGTTCTCTCCCCCCCCTCCGTGACCCGTGTGGGTTTTGTCCAGGTGCTCCGGCCACCTGTGTGAGCTTTCTCCATTGACATTTGCCTCCTCCCCCCTCCCTGTGTTGTGTAGGAGCGTCGGGTGCACGGTGGTGGAGATGTTGACAGAGAAGCCCCCCTGGGCCGAGTTTGAAGCCATGGCGGCCATATTCAAGATCGCCACCCAGCCCACCAACCCTCAGCTGCCTCCCCACGTGTCCGAACACTGCCGGGACTTTTTGAAAAAGATCTTTGTGCCGATGAAGCAGAGGCCGCCAGCGGAAGAACTCTTACGCCACACCTTTGTGCACTCTCACTAGCAGCCAACCTCAACATCTGATGCGTTTGTTTTCTATCTGATTGCACTTTTACCGTATAATTTTGGTGATTCTAGGTGGTTCCTAGGGTGTAATTTATACTTCAAGTTGTATTTATAATGAGATTTTTTTGCATTCCCGCAAAGGGGAACGATCGGAAGATTTTTTACAGTATGTTCACGCGGTATTCTGATGTTCAAGGTAAAGCACTTTATTACATAACTCATTCCTGATCACTAATCGGCAGGTTCAGTGGCAACCCCTTCTTTCCCTCACGAAAGGGCCTGTCCCGCTTACGTGATTTTTTTTCGGCGACTTGCCCGCACCCGTCATTAGTCGCAGTAGGACACCGAACATTTTCAACGTGTTGAAAATCCAGCAGCAACCAGAAAAAAGGTATGACTCTTTGAGCGACTACACACGTCTTTGGGCGACTACTCACGACCGAACGGATATGAACAGAAATTTTCACCATGTTGAAAGTCCAGCGGCGACCAGAAAAAGGTACGACTCTTTGAGCGACTACTCACGACCGAACGGATATGAACAGAAATTTTCAACATGTTGAAAATCCGGCTGCGACCAAAAAAAGGTACGACTCTTTGGGCGACTACTCAGGGCCATACGGGTGTCACCCTGTGACTTGGTCGTGGGTGTGCGTAGTTAAGAGTAAGGGGTAAAGCCATTTCGAACGGAGACATTTTTGGCAACCTGCTGCAACTAATGACGGGTGCCGGCAAGTGCCCGATGAAATCCCGTAAGTGGGACAGGCCCTTAAGTGTAAGAGTTTATCTATCGCCTGTCGAGGGCAAAGACTGAACCCCACCCCCTCCCTCGAATGTGTTTGCCCTCTAAGTTGCAGAGAAGAGTCTCTCTTCCATTGCTAGTTAGCTGTGTACAGTTTGTCTTCTAGAATGTGTAGGAAGGAACTGCAGGTGCTGGTTTACACTGAAGGTAGTCACAAAAGGCTGGAGTTACTCGGCCGGACAGGTATGTTCCCGATGTTGGTGGAGTCCAAAACCAGGAGCCACAGTTTAAGAATTAAGGGGTAAGAAATTTAGTACGGAGATGAGGAAACACTTTTTCACAGAGAGTTGTGACTCTGTGGAATTCTCTGCCTCAGAGGCCGGTTCTCTGGATACTTTCAAGAGAGAGCTAGACAGGGCTCTGAAAGATAGCGGAGTCAGGGGATATAGGGAGAAGGCAGGAACGGGGTACTGATTGTGGATGATGAGCCATGATCACATTGAATGGTGGTGCTGGCTCGAAGGGCCGAATGGCCTCCTCCTGCACCTATTGTCTTTTGTCTTTTGTCATCTCTGGAGGGAACCAATTGGTGTATGTGATAATAAATGTCCTTTGTATCCTTTGAAGGAATGGGTGACGTTTCGGGTCGAGTCTAAAGAAGCGTCTCGACCTGAAACGCCCATTTCTTCCATCCAGAGATGCTGCCTGTCCCGCCGAGTTACTCCAGCATTTTGTGTCTTATCATCAGTCCTCTAGAATCTTCGCTGATCAGCTCATGTTCCAGCATTGCCGCGTAGAATTATGGTGAGAGGGGTGAAAGGGCACGGTGTAACCAAACTATCCTTCCTTCTACATCCACATCAGCAAGCCGCCTGCCCCTAGAAGAAATGGTGGAAGAATGGCGCAGCGGGTAGAGCTGCTGCCTCACAGCGCCAGAGACCCGGGTTCCATCCCGACTACGGGCGCTGTCTGTACGGAGTTTGCACGTTCTCCCCGTGACCTGCGTGGGTTTTTTCCGGGTGCTCCGGGTTCCTCCCACACTCCAAAGACGTGCAGGTTTGTAGGTTAATAGGCTTCGGTAAGATTATAAATTGTCCCTAGTGTGTGTTGGATCGTGCTAGTGTGCGTGGTGATAGCTGGTAAGTGGGTCATCAGTGGGCCGAAGGGCCTGTTTCCGTGCTGTGTCTTTAAAGACTAAAAGTTAGTGTCCTCCTTGAAGGGGTGGTTGGTGATGTGGAGTCGGTGTGTGGAGCCTCTCATGGGTGCACTTGTCTACAGCTCCTGTCACGGGCAGCACTCCAGACAGGCCCGAGTCTTTGTACTCTGTGTCTATGCCCTTGCTGAGGTAAGACCCCTGACTGTGTGTGGCTGTCTGTGACCCAGACTCTGTCTGGCCACGGCTGTGTGTGTGTCTGTCTGACACGTCTGGCCACGGCTGTGTGTGTGTGTGTGTGTGTGACTGACTAAACCCTGTCTGACCAGGGCTGTCTGTGTGTGACTGTCTGACACGTCTGGCCAGGGCTGTGTGTGCGTGTGACTGTGACCAAACCCTGTCTGTGTGTGACACAGACTGTCTGACCAGGGCTGTCTGTGTGTGACTGTCTGTGACACAGACTCTGTCTGAGCCAAGCCTGATCATTGTCTGTTTCCTGGTGCTATCCTTCTTGCCAAATAGACATCAGTATACCCATTGCTTTTTATTTCCAGACAGATAGGAGCCGCGTTGAGAGTGGCACGGTTGGTACAGTCGTTTGCTTGAAAAAGCCACCCCTCAGATTCCTATAAAATCTTTTCTTTAAACCTTTATTTTAAACCTGTGTCCCCTCATCCTCGATTCCCCTACTGTTCCCCTACCGTCTACCCAATCTATTCCTCTCATGATTTTGTATCTACAATTCTAAAAATTAGGACACCTGGTTTTTGACTGTTTAGAGGTTCCGGCACGCCGTGCTGACACGAAACAAAATCACTGGTCACATCAAAAGCGTGAGCTTTGCTGCAAAATTAACTGATGCTATCATGTTGTTCCTTGCTGTGCCAACCACAATGTTCTCCAATTCTGCTCGCCTGGAATTTGTTTAATCTCAGGAAGCAAAAACATTAGCCCCCATCGCCGCCTCAATCTAAATCAGGTTCCATTCATTCCATGTGCAGGAAGGTATCCCAGATGCTGATTGACACCAAAGATAGGTTTGTGGATTCATTGGCTTGGTATGAATGTAAATTGTCCCCGGTGTGCAGGATAGTGTTCCTGCGCGCGGATTGCCGGTTGGCGTGGACTTGGTGGGCCGAAGGTCCAGTTTCCGCGCTGTGTATCTCTAAACTAAACTAATTGGCCACCTCGGAAGCAGTGGGGCCAACTCACTGGATGTTTTTAAGAGAGAGTTAAGATTTAGCTCTTGGGGCTAAAGGAATCAAGGGATATGAGTTAGATAGAGCTCTTAAAGATAGCGGAGTTAAGGGATATGGGGAGAAGGCAGGAACGGGGTACTGATTGTGGATGATCAGCCATTGAATGGCGGTGCTGGCTCGCAGGGCCGAATGGCCTACTCCTGCACCTACTGTCGATGTTACTAAACTAAACTAAATCAACACAATGCAAAGGAACAGAGGAATACTTGTTCTATGAGCGGTATTGTTCTTCAGTAGTCCTTTGTTGCTGTGTAGTTCAGCTTTTAACTTCCATTTTCTATTCTTACATGGAGGCAAACTGATGATCACATGTTTCCAAAAACCTCCCACAAATAATAAAACATAAAACAGTACAGCACAAGAACTTGGGCTTTGTTTAGTGCGGGTGTCAGGGATTACGGGGAAAAGGCAGGAGAATGGGGTTGGGAGGGAGAGATAGATCAGCCATGATTGAATACCGGAGTAGACTTGATGGACCGAATGGCCTAATTCTGCTCCTATCACATGAACAGACTCTTCGGCACACAATGTTTGTGCCACACATGATGCCAAGTGAAACTAATCATAGAAACGTAGAAAATAGGTGCAGGAGGAGGCCATTCGGCCCTTCGAGCCAAATAATTGTCAAAAAATGGACGTATTTTGTCAATGGTTGTAACCCTCAGTCAACAGAATTTGAATGGCTGAGGAGATAGTCACAGAGCATAGAAATAACCCTCGCCCAAAATGCCCCATCTATGATTGTCCCACCTGCCTGCGTTTGGCCCATATATCCCTCTAAACCTGTCCTCTCATTGTCCCTGTCCAAATGTCTTTTGCCAAATATTGTTATGATATCTGCCTCAACTACCTCCGGTGGCAGCTCGTTCCATACACCCACCACCCTCTGTGTGAAAACATTGCCCCTCAGGTACCTATAAATCTTTCCTCACCTCTCACCTGAAACCTCCGCCTTCTGGTTCTTGATTCCCGTACTCTGACTGTGTATTCACCCGATCTATTCCTCTCATGATTTTATACATCTCGATAAGATCACCCCTCAGTATCCTGCACGCCACGGAATAGACTCCCGCCCCCGTACCTCTGAGCCTCGAGTCCTGGCTACATCCTCGTAAATCTTCTCTGCAGCCTTTCCAGCCTGACAACATGCTAACTCTTGCAGCAACATCGTCCCTATAGATTGTGCACCCTGTTATTTTTACCGCGAAACAGTCAAAGCTGCTAGACTGAGGGTACACGGTGAGGCAGAGGTAGAGTTGCTGCTTTATAGCGATTACAGCTCCAGAGACACAGGTTCGATCCCGACGACGGGTGCTGTCTGTACGAAGTTTGTACGTTCACCTGCGTGGGTTTGCTCTGAGATCTTCCCTTCCCTCCCTCATTCCAAAGACGAGCAGGTTTGTAGATTAATTGGCATTGTAAAAATTGTCTCTGGTGTAGGATAGTTCCGCTGAGTTACATAGAAACATAGAAAATAGGTGCAGGAGGAGGCCATTCGGCCCTTTAAGCCAGCACTGTCATTCGTTGTGATCATGGCTGATCGTCCCCAATCAATAACCCATGCCTGCCTTCTCCACATATCCCTTGATTCCACTAGCCCCTGGAGCTCTATCTAACTCTCTTAAATCCATCCAGTGACTTGGCCTCCACTGCTCTCTGTGGCAGGGAATTCCACAAATTCACAACCATCTGGGTGAAAACGTTTTTTCTCACCTCAGTCTTAAATGGCCTCCCTTTATTCTAAGACTGTGGCCCCTGATTCTGGACTCGCCCAACATTGGGAACATTTTTCCTGCATCTATCTTGTCCAGTCCTTTTATAATTTTATATGTTTCTATAAGATCCCCCCGAAACTCCAGTGACTACAAGCCTAGTCTTTTCAATCTTTCCTTATATGACCGTCCCGCCATCCCAGGGATCAATCTCGGGAACCTACACTGCTCTGCCTCAATGACAAGGATGTCCTTCCTCAAATAAGGAGACCAAAACTGTACACAATAAACTATACAACAGCAGAAGAACCCTATACAACTGCAGTTCAGCTTTTTCTGTCTACCTAGTATTCGAGCCTGTTTTTAGACCTGGAGGTGCCAGTTTTCAGGCTCTTGTACCTCCTTCCTGATGGGGCGATCAGCTGCAATGTAACTGAGACGAGTCGAGAGAAGGATTTCCCGATCATCAGGACAACCCGTTCCCTTCAACAAACATTCCAGTTCCCCTGGGTCATCTTGAATCGGTTGCTTCTCCCTTCACCTCCCCCTTCCACGAAAAATGTTTGATTCAAACGTTTAGATTTTAAGGCTATTAGAAGAAATGGCACATTTTAGTGGCTGGAATTGTAGCGGTTGCAATGGAGGTACGGCACAATTCTGGGTCAGGAATACTCACCCCGAGTTCACAACGTCATATCCCAGCACCCATTCAACCAATGCAACGGAAAAGTGTGTGTGAGAGTGTGCGTGTTTGTGTGTGTGTGTGTGTGAGTGCGTGTGCAAGTTAGCGCAGGTGTAGGGCGGCATGGTGGCAGAGTAGCTGCCGTCCAGCGCCAGAGACCCGCGTTCGATGCGGACTTCGGGGTGCTGTCTGTACGGAGTTTGCACGTTCTCCCTGGGTTTTCCCCGTGTGCTGCGGTTTCATCCCACGCTCCAAAGACGAACAGGTTTGTAGGTTAATTGGCTTCGGTAAAGATTGTAAATTGTCCCTGATGTGTAGTATAGTGCCAATGTACGAGGTGATCGCCGGTTGACGCAGACTTGGCGGGCCGAAGGGCCTGTTTCCGCGCTGTGTATCTCCAAACTAAACGAAGCAATGTCTGGAAATGATTGAGTGATTCCGCATAGAGAGAGAGGATTTTTTTTTTAAACAAGCCCCCATTTTGTACAAGAGAGTGGCTCACAGCAGTTTCTTAGCTTTTTTTATTTGTTCAATGTGGGCAGAATCTTGCCAGGTGAGCCAGCAACTGAAGCTCAAACTCAATCCAAATATTCTCCCTTGACAAGGCGTTGAAGATGGGTCTCGACCCGAAACGTCACCTATTCCTTTCCTCCAGAGATGCTGCCCAAGCCTGGCCCGCTGAGTCACTCCAACTTCTTCATGTTCGTCTAAGGTATTGGACAAGATGGGAGAATCCGTGGGCAGAGGCACAGAGGCATCAAATGCACTGAGAGACGCCAGTTGTTAACAAGGCCACATTGAGAAATTCCATATACAGGAATCCTTGACTGGTTGTACATTTTGACTGTATTACATTTAAAATTGTATAGGTGTATAAAATGTCTGGGATTTTTATTTGTAATTATTATTTACCTTCACTGCTTTTTATTAGTTCTTTGTACTTATTGTAAAAGAAAGCCATGTTTATATTCGGTTTGTTACCAATAATCTTGTTTCTATGAAATCTGTATATTGATGGTACGCATTCTTGTCTCACTGATTCAGCATGAGTCCAGTGGGTCTGGTTCACAGGGCATTTGCCTGTGTGTTGATCTAAGTGCCAGGTTTGAGCTCTGAACTGGAACCGTTCTGGGTCAAAGAGTCCATGGTATTCAGCACTTTGCAGAGCTTTAATAAAACTATTTATTTCACAATCTCTTGCCTTTGTTTTTCTTAACGGCAGGGTACAATACTTTATTCGTCACGTGCACCGAGGTACCGTGAAATTCATTTTTGTGCACAGTTCAGTACAAGTAACACGATACAAAAGCACTGAGATGAATCTTAGGTAGACAAAAATGCTGGAGAAACTCAGCGGGTAAGGCAGCATCTATGGAGCGAAGGAAATGGGTGATGTTTCGGGTCGAAACCCTTCTTAAAACTGGTCTGAAGAAGGGTCTCGACCAGAAACGTCACCTATTCCTTTGCTCCAAAGATGCTGCCTCACCCACTGAGTTTCTCCAGCATTTTTGTCTACCTTTGATTTTTCAATCTTTGATAAGCTTCTCAGAGTACAAGTGTAGTACCTCTTCTTAGCCCCCCCCCCCCCCCCGGGTCATGGCTGACCATGGGTGTCCCCTGGGTGCTATTCCCTATATGGAGGACGCCTGTGCGTGACTTTGTTTAACGTGGGGAGACTGGTGCACAAACAGCCCCCCCCCCCCACGATCCTTGACAGATCTGGGGCAGGATCCAGTGGGATGGAGTCCAGAGAGTTGTGAGTCTGTGGAATTCTCTGCCTCAGAGGGCGGTGGAGGCCGGTTCTCTGGATACTTTCAAGAGAGAGCTAGATAGGGCTCTTAACAATAGCGGAGTCAGGGGATATGGGGAGAAGGCAGGAGCGGGAACCTGATTGGGGATGATCAGCCATGATCACATTGAATGGCGGTGCTGGCTGGAAGGGCCAAATGTCCTACTCGTGCACCTAATGTCTATTATGCTAAACTACTCTACTAAACAGTAGTAAATTAAACATATTAAACCAAACTATATTAAGCATACTAAACTAAACTACTATACTTAACTAAACTTGTGTAAGAAGGAACTGCAGATGCTGGTTTAGACCTTTCAGGTCGAGACCTTTCTTCAAACGGGTTAAACTAAACTGCTATACTAAACAACTACAAAACTATACTAAACTAAGAAAGGTCTCGCCCTGAAACGTCACCCATTCCTTCTCTCCAGAGATGCTGCCCGTCCCAGAGCACCCGTGGATTTGGAAGCAACAGCAACAAAGAGAAGCAGGAGAAAACACTGATTGGCTCTAGCCCGAGTGGGAGGAGAGTTAGCAGTGAGTCAGAGGGGGGAAACAGTTGAAATCTGAGGAATTTAGTTTGTAAATTAGGCAATTTATCAGTCAATATAAGCAAGACAGCTCTTAGAGAGCCGCAGTGAGGGAGCGGCCTTGTGAGGGAAGTGCCCTGTGAGTAAAGTGCGAGCATTTGGCTCGAGAGTCTACGGCGAGGAGAGGAGGCTACGCAAAACACGGGAGAGGGAGAGAAGAAAGAAGGAGATGTCAAGCAAGCTGATTCGGTGCGATGCTCGCAGTGTGTGGGAGGTCAAGGACACTGCTGGTGCCTCTGGCGGCTACAATGTGAGAAGTGCATCCAGGTATAGCTCCTGAAGGACAGTGTTGGGGAACTGGAGAAGCAAGTGGATGACCTCAAGTTCGTCCGAGAAACGGAGTCGTTCCTCGACAAGTCCTACAACGAGATTGTTGCACCTAAGCTACTGGAAGGGAGAAAGTGGGTGACGGTGAGAAAGGGAGGGAAATTTGGAATGCAAAGGTCCCCGGGCGTTGTACCTCTTGTCAACAGGTTCGCCCACTTAGAAGCTGTCGGGACAGAAGACTGAGCGGCGGACTGGCTTGCGAAGCAAAAAGGGCTGTTGAGCCAAAACCAAAGGTCAACGTCAGGCAACACCATTGTATTTGGAGACTCCATTGTGAGAGGTACGGGCAGGGGTTTCTGCGGCTACAGACGGGATTCGAGGATAGTGTGCTGCCTTCCTGGTGCCAGGATCCAGGATGTCACGGACAGAGTGCAGAAAATCCTCAAGGGCGAAGGTGAACAGCCGGAAGTGGTAGAGCATGTCGGCACAAACGATGTCGGAAAGATGAATATTCTGCAGCGTGACTTTAGAGAGCTCGGATAAATGCTGAAAAGCAGGACCTCCAGGGTTGTTATCTCCAGTTTTCTTCCAGTTCCTCGTGCTGGCGAGAGCAGGAACAGGGAGATACGGGACCTGAATGTGTGGCTGAGTAACTGATGTAGGGGGCAGGGATTTAGATTCTTAGATCACTGGGATCTGTTTTGGAGTAAAGGGGAACTGTACAAAACGGACGGATTGCATCTTAACAGGTGGGGGACCGGACTTCCGGCGGCGCTATGGAGTAAGGCAGACACCCGCCGATTAGCTCCGCTAAAATTAGATGAAAAACGGGGGGAAAATTGGGACTTACCTGCAGTACAATGGTACCGGTTGCTTGCAGTATGTGTGTAATGTCATCAGGCGCGCGACGACACCGGCGGTACGTCTACACAACATTACCTCCCCCCCCCCCAGTCGAGAAAACCCGGTAAAAGCAAAGAAGTAGGCCCGACTGAAGCCTCGGGCTCAGGTTTAACATCGTCCCAAGAAGAGATCTCAAAGAAGAAAAAAACAGATGTGGAAGAACCAAGAAGTTTCCTCGCACAAGAAATCGCAAATATAATGGAAGAATTGAAAAACTTAAACTGAACTTCAAAGAATTGAGAAAAAATGTTTAAAGAAATTAAAGAAGAAATTCAAGAAGATAAAGTAGCTTCTGTACATGATGTACTGGATGCCTGGAAGTTGGCCATGGAAGAAAATTTTAATCAAAAGATTGAAGAGGTAAATGTTAAATTGAATTTGATGGAATCCAGATTTAATTCAAAGTTGGACCCCATTTCCCAGGCACTATAGCAACAACATAAAACTGTAATTGAATTAGAGGAAATTGCTGAAACAAGCTCTAAAACTACAACAAAACTTCTCTCCGAGAACAAGCGTTTATCAGACTTATTGCATAAAATAACTGAAAAATGCATTGACTTGGAGGGACGTCAGAGACACCAGAATCTAAGAATTATGGGCGTTCGGGAAGGTAGAGAAGGGGAACCGTGACCCCCGTGAATTTGCTGCAGATCTATTGAAGAACGTTTTAAATCTGGATCAAGCACCTTTACTTGCTCGGGCACACAGAGCATTGAGACGCCGCCCAGAGGCGGACGCCCCCCAAGACAACTGATAGTGAAGGTGCAACATGATCATGTTTTGGATGATATGATGAAGAACATCGTACGCAGCAGAAATCTCGAATTTGATGGAGATAAGATCAGTATATTTCGAGATTACCCTGCGGAGGTCGCCAAGAAAAGAGCATTGTTTACAGACACAAGAAGAATACTTAAGAACATAAAAAACCTGAGATATGGACTGATGTATCCCGCAACATTGAGAAACAACTACGACAGTAGCTTCTCATTTTCCCACCTCTCCCTCAGCCCTCGGGCCCTGGCATTCCCTCTATCTCTATCTCCCTCCCCCACCCTAGTCGCACTAGCTTCTCATTTTCACACCACAGACGGCTTACAATGGCTTGTTCCCTTTATCATCGATACTTTTTTGCATGTCTTTCATTCATTGTTCTTTATCTCTCCACATCACCGTCTATATCTCTCGTTTCCCTGATCCCTGACCAGTCTGAAGAAGGGTCTCGACCCGAAACGTCGCCTATCTCCTTCGCTCCTTAGATGCTGCTGCACCCGCTGAGTTTCTCCAGCTTTTTGTGTAACCCTCGATTCTCCAGCATCTGCAGTTCCTTCTTTAACACGACAAGAAGGAATATTTCTTCACCAAGCACACAGAGGCCCTTGAATTTGCAAAGAACATAGAGAACACTGAGAACATCCAGAGCGAGGATGAGACTGAGGATTGAATAACATTCAACACTCAACATACACCTGACGATACCGGATATTGTTACCCCACAGAGAAGAAATTGAACTTTAAAGTGCTATACTTAAGGACTGTCTAGAATTTAGAATGAGAATTGTGTAGTTATCTTGTTATTGTAATATAATATTTTATATTTTAGTACTAATTACTACTAATCATGATTACTAATTATTATTAATTGTTAACTGGATCAACTTAGAATTAGTTAAAAGGATGAATTATAAGTAATGTATGATTCAGGCAATTTATTAATAAAAATGTTGGAGGTTTACTCCTTGATACTTTTGACTAATGTTGACTAATAGTTTTGCTCTACGAGACTAATATTTTACTTTGAGACTAATAATTATTCCACTAGTGGAATATAACCATTGTTTTCCCTCCCCCATATATTGCTTTTATTGAAATTGAAGCTTTCTTTTAAGGAAAGTACGGAGCTAGTAATATATTTTTTACCAAAAGCTACGGAAGTCCTTAGATGTCTAGCCACATTAGGGTGGCTATCACTAACTGCACTAACCATAGATGTAGTTTTTTTCTTTCTTTTACACTTTACTAATATAACACTCTTACTTTTTCTATTTTATATTATATTATAAATTTTATTTTGAATGGAATTATATGTTTTATTTAAGGAGATATGCTCGAGAAGAAAATTTACGAGATCTAAAATTCATCTATCTGAGGTTCGGGTGTAAGGTAGGGTTTAATGTGCTGAACCATCTGCTCTATTATAGACCACCATAATCATAAGATGCAAAACGTAAATGTGAAAACTGGGGGTGAAGGAATTACATTCTGTAGTTGGAATGTTAAGGGAATTAATGAACCCATCAAGAGAGGTATTAGCTCATTTAAAATCGCTTAAAACAGATGTAATATTCCTCCAGGAAACTCATCTTAAAAAGGAAGCGCAACATAGATTGAAAGCAAAATGGATTGCTAAAACGTATCACTCTTCATTCCCACATAAATCTAGAGGGGTTGCAATATTAATCCGTAAAGGTATACCTTTTAAACATATATCAACTATAGAAGATATTGATGGCAGATATATTGTAGTAGTAGGGGAGTTATACTCAAAAGTGACTCTCCTTAATGTACATGGACCAAATTTTGATAGCCCATTGTCTTTTAAGACTATCCTGGAATGCACACAAAATAATTTAATAATTGGTGGAGACGTAAACTGTACACTAGATTCTTATTTAGACAGATCATCAACTCAAAGAAAATTAAAATCTCAGTCAAATGAATTTTTAAACTCATATATTAATACTACCAATATCAAGGATGTCTGGAGAATTGAAAATCCATCCAGACGAGAATATTCATTTTATTCACCGGTGCATAAAACTTACTCAAGGATAGACTATTTCTTAGTAGACTCTAAACTTATCCCATTCACCTACAACTCGCAATATCATAACATTATAATCTCGGACCATGCTCCATTAACATTTGTGATTAAACAAAACGGAATGGACAAGAAACAGACACAATGGAGACTTAACCCACAAATTTTAAATGAAAAGGTATGTTATGCATATACTGTAAAACAGATTAATATGTTTTTCGAGGCCAATGACCATCCTGGAACTTCTACTTCCCTTTTAGGGGAAACATTTAAAGCATTTACACGAGGAGCATCAATCTCCTCCCAGGCATTTCTTAATAAAGAGAATAAGAAACATAGAAACATAGAAACATAGAAATTAGGTGCAGGAGTAGGCCATTCAGCCCTTCGAGCCTGCACCGCCATTCAATATGATCATGGCTGATCATCCAACTCAGTATCCCGTACCTGCCTTCTCTCCATACCCTCTGATCCCCTTAGCCACAAGGGCCACATCCAACTCACTCTTAAATATAGCCAATGAACTGGCCTCAACTACCCTCTGTGGCAGAGAGTTCCAGAGACTCACCACTCTCTGTGTGAAGAAAGTCTTTCTCATCTCGGTCTTAAAGGATTTCCCCTTATCCTTAAGCTGTGACCCCTTGTCCTGGACTTCCCCAACATCGGGAACAATCTTCCTGCATCTAGCCTGTCCAACCCTTAAGAATTTTGTAAGTTTCTATAAGATCCCCTCTTAATCTCCTAAATTCCAGAGAGTATAAACCAAGTCTATCCAGTCTTTCTTCATAAGACAGTCCTGACATCCCAGGAATCAGTCTGGTGAACCTTCTCTGCACTCCCTCTATGGCAATAATGTCCTTCCTCAGATTTGGAGACCAAAACTGCACGCAATACTCCAGGTGTGGTCTCACCAAGACCCTGTACAACTGAAGTAGAACCTCCCTGCTCCTGTACTCAAATCCTTTTGCTATGAAAGCTAACATACCATTCGCTTTTTTCACTGCCTGCTGCACCTGCATGCCTACTTTCAATGACTGGTGTACCATGACACCCAGGTCTCGCTGCATCTCCCCTTTTCCTAATCGGCCACCATTTAAATAATATTCTGCTTTCCTGTTTTTGCCACCAAAGTGGATAACCTCACATTTATCCACATTATACTGCATCTGCCAAACATTTGCCCACTCACCCAGCCTATCCAAGTCACCTTGCAGTCTCCTAGCATCCTCCTCACAGCGAACACTGCCCCCCAGCTTAGTGTCATCCGCAAACTTGGAGATATTGCCTTCAATTCCCTCATCCAGATCATTAATATATATTGTAAATAGCTGGGGTCCCAGCACTGAGCCCTGCGGTACCCCACTAGTTACTGCCTGCCCATTGTGAAAAGGACCCGTTTACTCCTACTCTTTGCTTCCTGTTTGCCAGCCAGTTCTCTATCCACATCAATACTGAACCCCTAATACCGTATGCTTTAAGTTTGTATACTAATCTCTTATGTGGGACCTTGTCGAAAGCCTTCTGGAAGTCCAGATATACCACATCCACTGGTTCTCCCTTATCCACGCTACTAGTTACATCCTCGAAAAATTCCACAAGATTCGTCAGACATGATTTACCTTTTGTAAATCCATGCTGACTTCGTCCAATGATTTCACCACTTTCCAAATGTGCTGCTATCCCATCTTTAATAACTGACTCTAGCAGTTTCCCCACTACCGATGTTAGACTAACTGGTCTGTAATTCCCCGTTTTCTCTCTCCCTCCCTTCTTAAAAAGAGGGGTTACATTTGCTACCCGCCAATCCTCAGGAAACTACTCCAGAATCTAAAGAGTTTTGAAAGATTATCACTAATGCATCCACTATTTCCTGAGCTACTTCCTTAAGTACTCTGGGATGCAGCCTATCTGGCCCTGGGGATTTATCGCCTTTAATCTATTCAATTTACCCAACACCACTTCCCGACTGAACCTGGATTTCACTCAATTCCTCCTTTGACCCACAGTCCCCTGCTATTTCAGGCAGATTATTTATGTCTTCCTTAGTGAAGACGGAACCCAAAGTAGTTATTCAATTGGTCCGCCATATCCTTGTTCCCCATGAACAACTCACCTGTTTCTGACTGCAAGGGACCTACATTTGTTTTAACTAACCTCTTTCTCTTCACATAATCTATAAAAAACTTTTGCAGTCAGTTTTTATGTTCCCTGCCAGTTTTTCTTTCATAATCTATTTTTCCTTTCCTAATTAAGCCCTTTGTCCCCTCTTGCTGGTCTCTGAATTTCTCCCAGTCCTCTGGTATGCTGCTTATTCTGGCTACTTTGTACGCATCATCCTTTGCTTTGATACTATCCCTGATTTCCCTTGTTATCCACGGATGCACTACCTTCCCCGATTTATTCTTTTGCCAAACTGGGGATGAACAATTTTTGTAGTTCATCATGCAATCTTTAAATGTCTTCCATTGTATATCCACCGTCAACCCTTTTAGAATTAATTGCCAGTCAATCTTGGCCAATTCACGTCTCATACCCTCAAAGTTACCTTTCTTTAAGTTCAGAACCATTGTTTCTGAATTAACAATGTCACTCTCCATCCTAATGAAGAACTCAACCATATTATGGTCACTCTTGCCCAAGGGGGCACGTACAACAAGACGGCTAATTACCCCTTCCTCATTACTCAAAACCCAGTCTAAAATAGCCTGCTCTCTCGTTGGTTCCTCTACATGTTGATTTAGATAAACTATCCCGCATACATTCCAAAAAATCCTCTTCCTCAGCACCCCTGCCAATTTGATTAACCCAATCTATATGTAGATTGAAGTCACCCATTATAACTGTTTTGCCTTTGTCGCACGCATTTCTAATTTCCTGTTTGATACCATCCCCAACTTCTCTGCTACTGTTAGGTGGCCTGTACACAACACCCACCAGCGTTTTCTGCCCCTTAGTGTTTTGTAGCTCTACCCATACCGATTCCACATCCTCCAAGCTAATGTCCTTCCTTTCCATTGCTTTAATCTCCTCTCTAACCAGCAACGCTACCCCACCTCCTTTTCCTTTCTCTCTATCCCTTCTGAATATTGAATATCCCTGGATGTTCAGCTCCCAGCCTACGTCACCCTGGAGCCATGTCTCCGTGATCCCAACTATATCATAATCATTAATATCTATCTGCACGTTCAACTCGTCCACCTTATTACGAATACTCCTTGCATTGAGACACAAAGCCTTCAGGCTTGTCTTTACAACGCATTTACCCCTTATACAATTTTGCTGAAAAAGTGGCCCTTTTTGATTTTTGCCCTGGTTTTGTCTGCCTGCCCACTTTTAACCTTTCACCTTGCTACCTAATGCTTCTACCCTCATTTTACACCCTCCTGCCTCTCTGCTCTTGTACCCATCCCCCTGCCACATTAGTTTAAATCCTCCCCGACAGCACTAGCAAACACTCCCCCAAGAACATTGGTTCCATTCCATTCCAAGTGCAAACCGTCCTGTTTGTACCGGTCCCACCTCCCCCAGAACTGGTCCCAGTGCCCTAAAAATTTGAATCCCTCCCCCTTGCACCACTTTTCAAGCCACGTATTCATTTGCATTATCCTCCTATTTCTACTCTGACTGGCCCGTGGTACTGGTAGTAATCCGGAGATTACTACCTTTGAGGTCCTACTTTTAAGTTTATCTCCTAGCTCCCTAAATTCACCTTGTAGGACTCATCCCTTTTTTTACCTATATCGTTGGTGCCAACATGCACCACGACAACTGGCTGTTCACCCTCCCCCTCCAGAATGTTCTGCAGCCGTTCAGTGACATCCCTGAACCTTTGCACCAGGGAGGCAACATACCATCCTGGAGTCTCGTTTGCGGCCGCAGAAACGCCTATCTATTCCCCTGACAATTGAATCCCCTATTACTATTGCCCTTCCCCCTCTTTTTTCCCCCCTCATGTGCTGCAGAGCCACCCATGGTGCCATGAACCTGGCTGCTGCTGCATTCCCCTGATGAGCCATCTCCCTCAACAGTATCCAAAATGGTATACCTGTTTAGGAGGGAGATGACCGCAGGGGACTCCTGCACTACCTGCCTACTGCTTTGCTGGCTATTGGCCACCCGTTCCCTTCTTGTCCTCCTACCTTTTGCCTGCGGTGTGACCAACTCACTGTACGTGCTATCCACGACTTTCTCCGCATCGTGGATGCTCCAGTATGAATCCAGCCGCAGTTCCAATCGTTCAAATGCGATCTGCCAGGAGCTGCAGCTGGACACACTTCCTGCAAACGTAGTCACCAGGGACACCGACCATCTCCCTGATCTCCCACATGTTGCAGGCTGAACAAACCACGGGGCCAATCTCTACTGCCATACCTTACTCCCAAATTACTAAAAAAAACACAAAAAACTTATCCTTTAAACTTTACTACTAAATACTAAATCCCTCACTCCCAGAATCCCTCACTCCCAGAAGGCAGAAATGTAAAATAGTAAACCCGGGGTTGCACCCAATCAGCTGCTTCCTCGGTCCTCTTCCACCAATCAGCGGCTTCCTCAAAAAAAAACCCAAAAAAAAACCCACCTCCAAATGGAACGTTATGGATTTGGGTAAGCCTCTGGAAAAAGCAAGTCCCGCGCTCGATTTTTTAACCTACCGGTCGGGTGTCGCTCCTCCCCCTCCTTCACTTCCACCAACGGCTCCTGTGGGCCTCTGGAAACACAAGCCCCGCGCTAGATTTTAAACCTACCGGTCGGGTGTCGCTCCTCCCCCTCCTTCACTTCCAACGGCTCCTGTGGGCCTCTGAAAAGCAAGCCCCGCGCTCGATTTTAAACCTACCGGTCGGGTGTCGCTCCTCCCCCCTCCTTCACTTCCAACGGCTCCTGTGGGCCTCTGGAAAACAAGCCCCGCGCTAGATTTTAAACCTACCGGTCGGGTGTCGCTCCTCCCCCTCCTTCACTTCCACCAACGGCTCCTGTGGGGCCTCTGGAAACACAAGCCCCCGCGCTAGATTTTAAACCTACCGGTCGGGTGTCGCTCCTCCCCCTCCTTCACTTCCACCAACGGCTCCTGTGGGCCTCTGGAAAACACAAGCCCGCGCTAGATTTTTAACCTACCGGTCGGGTGTCGCTCCTCCCCCTCCTTCACTTCCACCAACGGCTCCTGTGGGCCTCTGGAAACACAAGCCCCGCGCTAGATTTTTTAACCTACCGGTCGGGTGTCGCTCCTCCCCCTCCTTCACTTCCACCAACGGCTCCTGTGGGCCTCTGGAAACACAAGGCTAAACAACAGACATTGGAAAAAGGAAATAAGGCAATTAGACATAGAAAATGCAGTAGCACCTTCTATGGCAAAACACAATAAAATTGCAGCACTGAAATATGTTCAATAAAATATACCCAGACCAAGTTATAAAACTTTATCAACATACAAAACAATTACATTTTGAATTCGGTGATAAACCACAAAAATTATTAGCACGTCAGCTTCGTAAACTGGACGGGGGAAAAAAATATTTATAAAATTAGATCAGACAAGGGAGAAATATTAACACTACCTAAAGATATTAATGACAGATTTTTACAATACTATCAAAAACTTTACTCAACTAAAGTGACAGAGCAATCAACAAAAAATGGAAGCATTTTTACAGAAATGTAACCTTACGGGTTTAGATTTGCAGGAGCGAGAATTACTAGGTGCCGAAATAAACGATAAAAAGATATTGAAGAGTCAATTAGATCTTTATTATGATCTCATTTTCCCACGTTTACAGACACTGTATAAACATGTTTTATACTCAACAGAAACTCTCAGAAATTTTTTTTCTAATTTTTTTATTAGAAGAAATACATTTTTTTCTAATTTTTTTTATTAGATGAAAATACATAATAAAAAAACATTTTGTTTGTAGTAGTCATACATTATAATATTGTTTATATTATCACTCACCACGATTCATGACTATGTTATACCAACTTTTCCTTGTGATGTTTAAGTGTAATCATACTTGAAAGGCTCTTCCCCTGCACATGCTATCAAATTGGGCTTTAAGGGACCCACTTTGTGGTTCGTGATCTGATCTCTGCCTTCTTGTTTTTAGCAGCTGGCTGCTAAGGTTGCCAGCATTTGACCGGTTTTGTTTTACACTAGACTTCAGAGCGAACTGTCTGGGACTGATAAGAACTCATTATAGTCAAGGCTATGTTACACCAATTATTTCTTACAGCCTTTTTGTTTAACAATACTTAATTGATGTTCTTCTGCCCTGCGCTTTAATCCAAGAACCCAGTTTGCAATTAGATCTAATCTCTCTAACACTAAAGGGCCTGTCCTACCAGCATCCGACTCCATGCGGTGAGCGCGATCAAACTGGCAGCGGGGGCCGCGCGGAGGTCGGGTGATCCCTGTACAGGGCCGTTCCCAACAGCATGCGCCCGCATGCGAAGAGCGCGACCAAACCGGCAGCGGGGGCCGCGCGGAGGTGGGGGGAGTGGCGCAACGCGGCGCAAAGTGAGGCGAACTTGGAGCGAAGTCTTAAAGGTAAGTTCGCCAGGACAGAGAGGGACACACAGAGAGGGGCACAGAGGCACACACAGAGAAGGTCACGGAGGAACCTACGGAGAGGGTCACGGAGGCACGACGTCGAGGCGGTGTGTAATGTGTCGAGGCGGCTGCGAGCCGACAAGCCGTTGCCGCGCGGAATTTTTGAACATGGTCAGTTTTTCGGAGCTCAGCGCGCTGTCGGGACGAACTCCGCACAATTCCGCACGGCTCCGGCGATCGAAGTGGGACCGGCCCTGCGACGCCGGACGGCTCAAGCGACCACGTTAGGTCACGCACATCGCATGGAGTTGCATGCTGCTGGGACAGGCCCTTAACTCTTTCTTTATACCTTGTCAACTTTAAGTTATACTATGTTATACCAAAGGAAGCTATTCTTGTTTCACTTATACGTTGGCTTACTTATTTAGGATCACCATTTTGTTAATTTGCTTTGTCTTATTATTACTATCATCACTACTATTATTACCATTAGTGTCAGCAATGTCATTGGTAGCACAATGGCTATTATTTTAACTTTGTATTCATTCATTTATGTTTATTTTACTTTATTTCTATTTTCTATTTTTTTTCATTGTTATTATCATTGTTATCATTACTATATTTATTTCACTTTATGTTACTTTACTGACATTGAGCGATTTTGTTGCTTTGGGAGGTGGAAATATTGGGAGTTAAGATCGGACAACTCCATGCGGATGCGAGGACAACGTACCTTGGTGCAATGGGCACTCGAGGTTCGGTTGGGACATTGTGGATCTCAGGTCCGGGGATTCAGGATTGAAAGATGGCTAAGTGATATGTGTCCCGATTGTTTGTTGTGTGTGTACGTATGTATGTATCTTTTTTTTAAATTTATTTTTATTTTTTATTGTTTTTTAAAATTATTATTATTATTATTATTATTTTTTTTTTTAATTTATTTTATACTTCTTCCCCCCCCCCCCACCCACACCCCCACTCTTTGCAGCTGGCTTCGATGCACTCTTCCGTCTCAACTTGCAGTACTACAGCGCTCTGCCCACTCGCTTGGATAGAGCTAAATATGGCCAACACAAACGACATTCTTAGATTTGTCTCGTGGAACGTGAGGGGGGTGGGGTTTTCCTCCTACTAAGACTGATAGGATCTTGGCCCACTTGCAACAGCTTAAGGGCGAAATATTTTTTATTCAAGAGACCCACCTTCGCAACAGAGAGGTAAACACGGCTTAAGAGAGGCTGGATTAGCCACTTATTAATTCAAAATTTAATGATAGGGCTCGGGGGTGCTGCTATCCTGATTCGTAAAAATGTTATGTTCAAACCACAGAAAAACTGTGGAGGACCCTGCTGGCCGCTTTGGTCATGGTTTCTGGCAAAGTGCAAGACACACCTGTCATATTGGCCAGTATTTACGGTCCCAACTGGGGATGACAGCTCATTTGAAACCACATTTTTTACATCTCTCCCAAACATTGAAAATCACCACATCATTGTGGGTGGAGATTTTAATCTGGTCCCAAGAGACCCTATACTGGACAGATCTGTGAACAAAGCCTGTACTTTAACTAAAATCAGGTTAGGACTTTGCAGGCTTTGCCAAACAACTTGGGCTCACAGACCCATGGAGACATACATTTCGCACGACTAAATTATTTTCTTTTTTTTTCCCACATATGCACCGCACCTATACCCTATAGACTTCTTCCTCTTAGATAACGGACTGCTCTCCAAAATCAAATCCAGCGAGTTATCATAGTATTGTGATATCAGATCACGCGGCGACTTCCCTCCATCTCCACTTTCGTAAACAAACTAACCCCTTTAAACAGTGGAGGTTCATAGAAACATAGAAATTAGGTGCAGGAGCAGGCCATTCGGCCCTTCGAGCCTGCACCGCCATTCAATATGATCATGGCTGATCATCCAACTCAGTATCCTGTACCTGCCTTCTCTCCATACCCCCTGATCCCTTCAGCCACAAGGGCCACATCCAACTCCCTCTTAAATATGGCCAACAAAATGGCCTCCACTACCTTCTGTAGCAGAGAATTCCACAGACTCACCACTCTCTGTGTGAAAAACGATTTTCACATCTCGGTCCTAAAAAGACTTCCCCTTATCCTTAAAACTGTGACCCTTGTCCCTGGGGACTTCCCCCAACATCAGGAACAATCTTCCTGCATCTAGCCTGTCCAACCCCTTAAGAATGTTGTAAGTCTCTATGAGATCACCCCCTCCAATCTTCTAAATTCCAGCGAGTACAAGCCAAGTCTATCCAGTACTTTCTTTCATATGGAAGTCGTGCCTTCCCAGGAATCAGTCTGGAATCAGTTCAACTCCTCATTACTAGCAGAGGCTCACTACAATCAACTCTTGCACTCCCAAATCATTTTATATATTGAGCTGAATGACTCGCCGGACATATAGAAAGAGGTATACTCTGGGAAGCTTCAAAAAGCCTATATTAGGGGCCAACGTATCTCTTTTGTCTCCAACCTGAAAAGAGCCGAGACGTCCCAAATGACAGATCTGTAATGAAAAATAAAGGACATTGATGACAAATATGCATCTGACCCAGACCCTGATTTTTATAAAGAACGCCTTAGTTTACAAACAGACTTTGACCTCACGTCTACTAATAAAGCCAAGCTAACGGCTGCTTAAATCTAGGCAACACTTTTTGAATTCTGGGGATAAAAGCTGGGGAAGTTTTCTGGCCTACCAGACCAGAACCGAGGCGACTTCACGGCTAATTCCATCCGTTAGATCTAGCTTATGGGAGATCCACACTGATCCTCTTAGAATTAATGAAGCATTTGCTAAATTCTACGCTGATGAAACTATACGCTTCCGATTGTCCTCACACTGCAGATGACATGCTCCGTAGTATGACGTTTTCCCGAATTGACGATGAAGCCACGAGAGACTTGGGTGGTCCCATAACTGTTGCTGAGGTCCAAGCAGCCATCACATCATGGCAAAGCGGAAAGTCGCCCGTCCCTGACGGCCTCACTGTAGAATATTACAAAGCTTTCCCTGCTCTCCTCGCCCCTGTCCTGAGAGATTGTACAATGAGCGTTTCAACATCGTCGCCTACCGCCCACCTTGTCGTGGGCTACTATTTCCCTAATTCTTAAAAAGGAGAAAGATCCCCTGCTTTGTAGTAGCTACAGACCAATTTCACTCCTGAATGTGGACCTCAAAATCCTCTCTAAAGTCCTTGCGCTCCGTCTTCAACAAGTGATGCCTTCTATTATCTCGTTAGATCAAACAGGATTCATGCCAGGCCGACAGTCCTCTCACAATACTAGGCGTCTCCTTAACATCATCCATTCACCAAGTAGTGAGACCCCGGAGATAGTGGTCTCCCTCGACGCCGAAAAGCCTTTTCGACAGGGTCGAGCAGATGGTACCTTATGAGGCGATGGACAGGTTTGGCCTCGGCAATAGTTTTCATTCTTTGGGTCAGTTTGTTATACTCGTTCCGGTGGCCTCAGTACAAACAAACGACACACTGTCGCCCCACTTTCCCCTTCGGAGAGGTACCAGGCAGGGTTGCCCGTTACACCACTCCTGTTTGCTGTTCGATAGAACCCTTGGCGGTTTGGTTACGCTCAGAGAACGGCTTTAAAGGTATTACACGGTTTGACACAACTCATAAAGTCTCATTGTATGCGGATGACCTGCTTCTGTACATCTCGAATCCAGTCAGCTCTCTCCCTGTGATTACGAATATTTTAGAACGGTTCGGTGCGTACTCTGGTTATAAACTTAACTACCAAAAAAGTGAGCTGTTACCGATTAACGCATTGGCTAAGCAGCTCCCTCGCTCTTTAACCTCCTTTAAATGGGCGGAGGACAGGTTTTTATCACAACACCTTTATCAGATATGTTCCGCACAAACTTCCTGCCTCTGGTTGAGAAAGCTGAAAGAGACTTTGACCGCTGGTCAGTTTTACCATTATCCCTCGCGGCCCGGATAAATCTGGTCAAGATGGTCGTCCTACCCAAATTCCTGCATCTTTTCCAGCACGTCCCTATACTTATCACTAAATCTTTTTTTGATAAATTAGAAAGGAGAATATCTAAATTTTTATGGGGTAGCAAACCAGCTAGAATTCGAAAGACGATACTACAGTCTCCTAAGAGTGACGGCGGTTTGGCGCATCCTGACTTTAGGCGATACTATTGGGCAGCTAACTTGAAAAAAATCCTGTATTGGATGAATGATGATTGCGACCACCTACCGACCTGGGTACACATGGAAAAGGCGAGTTCACGTCTCCCGTTGCGGTCTGTTCTATGCTCCAAACTCCCCATTTCTACAACATCTGTGGGTGCAAGGGCCAATTGCTTCCCTCTCGCTCAAGATATCGAGTCAGGAAAAAACTTTGGTTTACAAGGCCCTTCCATCTTGACCCCACTGCTTAAAAATCACATCTTTAAACCTTCAAGTACAGACTCTGCATTCAAAACCTGGCATAGTAATGGTATCAATATCAAAAACCTATACAAGGATGGCATTTTTTCGTCCTTTGCGGAGCTTTCGTCCAACTACAGCTTCCCAAACTCCCACCTTTTCCGTTTTTTTCCAGATTAGGGATTTTGTGAAGAAGACATTCCCTCACTTCCCAAATCGCCCCCCGGAAACCCTGACCGATTCCATCCTAGCTCTAGATCCCAACCGGAAGAAATGCATCTCTTTTTTGTATAAACTTGTTAGGGTCGGTAATATTGAATCCTCATACCCATTAAAAGCTGCATGGGAGGGCGAGCTGAATATGAAACTAACAGACCAGCAATGGGACTCTGCCTTGGATTTGAGTCATTCTTCCTCCATATGTGCCCGTCATGGCCTAATCCAATGCAAAGTCCTTCACAAAGTCCACTACACAAATGCAAGATTATCTAGAATATACCCGCTGTCAAGGACACCTGCAACAGATGTAATCAATCCCCTGCCAACCATTAGCCATATGTTTTGGTCTTGCCCTAAGCTGGCAGCCTTTTTGGAGGAGTGCTTTCGACGTGATAAGCAGAGCCTATGGCCAGACTATTCCTCCAAACCCACTGTCAGCTATTAATGGTACTCCTCCCAAACCAAACCTCTCCGTTGTGTTGAAGCGGGTCTGGCTTTTACAACCTTGTTAGCCCGGAGACTGGTCTTGCTTAACTGGAGGCTTACCTGTCCCCGACACACGCCCGCTGGATCAAGGAGGTGCTCTACAATTTAAAGCTTGAAAAACTAGATACATGGAAGCCTTTCTTGGAACTTGTTAACTCTCTCAACTTGTTTCCGGACTCGGAAAGAGGACTGAGTGCCTTATTGCAGCTGCTCACCCCTCATCCCCCCCCCCCCCCCCCCACACCTTTTTTTTTTGGTACATTTTGTTTTGTTTATCTTATCGTATTTGTGTGGTTGTGTACGTATGTGAGTGTTGTTTGTCCCCGTTTGGTTCCGACCTAATTCGGGTGGATTGAGGGGGGGGTAAGGGTAAGGGCTTTGAGGGTCGCTTACATACTGTTGCACAATTATGTCCTGACTATCACTGTCTGTTATCATTGTATGTATGCAAATTGCTGTGAAATTCAAATAAAAAGATTTAAATAATAATATTGTTTATATTATTAATTGTATAATAATTGTACTATATATTTTTATTTTTTATTTTTCTATAGATAGAAAATAATAGAGAGAGAGAGAGAGAGAAAAGAAACCAAAAAAATTAAAAGAGAATGGAATAATCAGCTAATTATACTTCATTGGAGATATGTCCGTGAATTATTAAATGTAATTCTTCATCTAATCCTTGATTCGGGTTTAAGTCAGGTTCTCGTGCCGAACTGGTTTGCCCCTTCAAATAGTCAATGAATGGAGACCATATTCTAGTAAATAGTTCTTGTTTGTCCATTAAGACAAATCTTAATCTTTCCAAATGTAGGGTCTCCGACATTTCCATAATCCACATTTTAATTATGGGGGTTATAGGGCCTTTCCAAAATTTTAATATTATTTTTTTCCCAATTATTAATCTATAGTTAAAGTTAATAAGTTTCTTTTGCTTGTTGTAAATATTTGATTTTGTTCTAGTATTCCTAATATTATTAGTTTTGAATCGGGGTCCAATTGGATGTTGACAACTTCCGAAATTATCCTAAAATTTTCCATCCAAAAATTATTAATTTTTATACAGTTTACAAATGTATGCGTTAAGTTAGCCTCTGAGTGCTGACATTTTGCACAAATAGGAGATATGCTCGGGAAAATTCTATTTAATTTTGTTTTTGAATAGTGCAATCTATGTAATACTTTAAATTGTAGTAAAGAATGTCTAGCATTTAACGAACAGTGATGTATATGTTGTAAGCTTTCATCCCAAATATCTTGCATTATTGGTTGGCCTAGTTCATTTTCCCATGATTGCCTATATATTTCCGTCGTGGGTGCATCGTTATCTAATAGGATATTATAAATATAAGATATCAATTTTTCTGTGTTAGAGTGTTTATTCAAACATTCATCAACAATTTCTGTCTTTCTATTTCTATAGTCCTGTGTATTTGATTTGGCATAGTCTCGAAGTTATAGGTATCTAAAGTAGTCATTTGAGTGAAGTCCATAAATTTGTTGTAACTCCTGGAATGAGAGGAATGTACCTTTCCTGTAAAGATGACCCATCGTTGTAATTCCGTGATTTTTCATTGTAAAAAACCTTTATCCATCGTTGAGGGTTTAAATGTAGGGTTGTTTACAATGGACAGAAGTAGTGGTAAATTATCCAATTTTAGTGTCTTTTTTTAATTGTTTCCAAATGCGTATTCCACAATATATTATGGGGTTTACACTATTAGGGTTTTTTGCTTAATTAGTAATAGCAAATAAGATCGACCCAATTTCAAAAGGTAAACAGTCTTCCTTTTCCATTTTAAACCAATCTGGCTGTTGGTCCAGTTCTTCCAACCAAAAATTCATATTTTTAATGTTAACTGCCCAGAAATAGAGCATAATAATTCGGTAGGGCTAAACCTCCATTTATTTATGATTTTACATAAGTGCTTTTTATTTATTCTGTGGTTCTTATAATCCCAGATAAAATGAGTGACTATAGAGTCAACCTTTTTAAAAAAAAATTTTGGGAGATATATCGGGATTGATTGAAAGAGGTACAATAATTGCGGGAGAAAAATCTTTTTCATTGCATTAATTCTACCAAACATTGAGATATGTAATGTTTTCCAATTTAAAAATATTCTATGTAATTTGTTCAGTAAAGGCAGAAAGTTAAGTTTAAATAAAGTAGTATATGTCTTTGTTACATAAATTCCAAGATATTTAAATTTTTCATTTACTATTTTGAAGGGAATTGTTGTAATATATGTGGATTACTTTCCAATATTGGCATGATTTTCACTTTTATTCCAATTAATTCTGTATCCTGAAAACGAGCCATATTGAGTTATTAAATTTAATAGTTTGGGATACTAACTTCAGGGTTTGTAATGTAGATTAATACATCATCTGCATATAAGAAAATTTTATTCTCAGTATCTTTAGTATTATAACCCATATTTCAGGATGGGACCTAACGCTTTCCTGCTAGTGGCCCCATAGCGAGTGCGAATAATAACGCGGGATAACGGACATCCTTGTCTACAGCCTCTAGATAAATTAAATTTAGCTGATAACATTTGATTTGTCGATATTCTAGCTGTTGGATTAGAAAATACAAGTTTTTAAACCCTTACTACCTTTAGTACTAAACTTCTCGCCCAATTGAAAATTTTTCATTAACCGAAACTAAAATAGGGCCATTCCACCTGGTCGAATGCTTTCTCAGCATCTAACTAAATAATTGCATAGATCTTCGTTAGTACTTCTCTTGCGTTTTGGTATAAATCCTGTTGGTCCGGGTGTATTAATTTATTGATCACTGTTTCTTAATCTTTGTGGCTAGGATTTTAGTTGATATTTTTTGATTAGTATTTAGGAGAGCTATAGCTCTATATGGAACCTGGCTATCATCAGGTCCTTATCTATTTTTTTGTATAAAGTGTTATTATAGATTCATTTAGCGTTTCTGGTAATTTTCTGTTGGGTATAGATATGTTCATACATGTCTTAAACGGAGTAATCAGATCATAGAATTTTTTTTATAGAATTTCGGAGCCTATACCATCGGGGCCCGGGGCTTTACCGTCTTTTAGAGATACTGATAGACTCTTCAATTTTCTTACTGTTATTTCAGCATCTATCTCTATCTTTCAAATCTAACCCTTTAAGGTTGCATTTTTGTAAGAATGCTTCTATTCCTGTCCGGTGATCTATCGTTTTAGCTGAGTAAAGGTTTTTATAATATTGCAGGGATCTCTCATTAATATCCTTAGATTGTACTAGTGGTTCTCCTGTGATCTATGAATTGTTTTTTCCCCGTCCAGTTTCCGTAGTTGACGAGCCAATAATTTTTGAGGTTTATCACCAAATTCAAAATGTAGTTGTTTAGTATATTGGTAAAAATTTTATAACTTCGTCGGGAATTATTTTATTTAATTTATATTTCAATGCTGCAATTTTATTGTGTTTTATCATAGTTAGTGTAGCCACATTTTCTATGTCTAATTGTTTTATTCCCCTTTCCGATGGCGTGTTGTTTAGCCTGATTTTATTTTCTTCGCCATTATGATAATGCCTTGGGAGGAGATCATATCTCCTCGAGTAAATGTTTTCAAATGTTTCCCAAAGTAGGGAGGCAGACGTTTCAGGGTTATCATTTGATTTTCAAAGAACATATTCATCTGTTTAGTGAGGATATTCCTGACATACTTTTTCCTTTAAAATTTGTGGGTTAAAGTCTCCATTGTGACTGTTTCTCCGTCCTTCCATTTAATTAATCATAAATGTTTAAAGGAGCATGGTCCGAGATTATAATATTGTGATATTGCGAGTTATAAGTAAATGGAATAAGCTTGGAGTCCACCAAAAAATAATCTATTCTTGAATATGTTTTATGTACCGATGAATAAAATGAATATTCTCGTCCGGTTGGGTTTTCTGTTCTCAAGACATCCTT
Source organism: Okamejei kenojei (assembly GCA_035221665.1). NCBI lineage: Eukaryota > Metazoa > Chordata > Chondrichthyes > Rajiformes > Rajidae > Okamejei > Okamejei kenojei. The sequence goes on from CM069137.1 coordinate 1,745,335, forward strand.
GATATTACTAGTATCTATATATGCATTTAATAAATCACTGGACTGCAATTTTATTTTCCGTTGTCTTGATGATCTATCTAAATAGGGATCTAATGTACAATTTATGTCTCCTCCGATTATTAAATTGTTTTGTATTAATTCTGGAATTGTATTAAATATTTTCTTAAAAAACAAGGGGCTATCAAAATTTGGTCCATAAACATTAATAAGAGTCAGTTTTTGTGCATATAATTCACCTATTAATACAATATGTCTACCATCACTGTCCGTTATAGTTGATATATGATTAAAAGGTATCCCTTTACGGATTAGTATTGCAACACCTCTGGATTTATGTGTAAATGAGGAATGATATGCTTTATCAATCCATTTAGCTTTCAATCTATGCTCTGCATCCTTTTTAAGGTGAGTTTCCTGAAGGAATATTACATCTGTTTTAAGTGCTTTTAAATGTGCTAATACTTTACCTCTCTTGATTGGTTCGTTAATACCCTTAACGTTCCAACTACAAAATGTTATTCCTTCACCCCCAATCTTAATATTCGAATCTTGCATCTTTTTGTTTAGGGTGGTCTATAAAAGAGCAGATAGTTCAGCCCGATATTACACCCGAACATCAGATTTTTAAGTCTCGCTGGTCTTTCTCGCGTACATATCTCCTTTGATAAACTTATGGCTCCATTCAAAAATTAAAATTATAATATAAAGTATTATATACAAAAGTGAGGAATAAGCAGTTAGTATAGTGAAAAAAGAGAGAAAAAACTACATCTATTAGTGCAGTTAGTGATAGCCATACTAACATGGCTAGCCATCTACCGACTTCCGTAGCCTTTGAAAAATAAAAAAACTTCACTAGCTCAATGCTATTTTAAGTTCCAAAAGTATTCATAATCCATTAGTAAAAAGTACAAAACAACAACAAAAAATTAAAAATAAAAAGGTAACTATTATCAACATATAGTATAAATCTCATCTATATCAAAAAGAGATAACAGAAGAAAAAAAAAAAAAAAAGTGAAATCAAGCTTTAAATCCAAACCGTACTTATAATTGCCATTTTAACTATTATAAGTAATTAGTAACGTTAGTAATAATTATCAGTAGTACCGCACAGTTATAAATTATATTTATCAGTTATTTGATGTTAATAGTAACTATGAGTGTAACATGGTCCATAGGGAAAAGCCTTATTCAGCAATCCTTATCCAATTTCAATTGTTCTTAGGTATAACACCTTAAGTTCCATCCGATCTTTACAAAGTTACATTGTTCGTTGACGTCAGGTGCTTTGTAATTAATGTTCAGTCGTCAGGCACACTCTTGATATTCTGGGCAAACTCCAATGCATCCTTAGGGTTGGTAAAGATGTGTTCATTCTGCTTGTACGTAACTTTTAATGTAGCTGGCAACATCAAGCCATACTTCAGATCTTTCACCTCCTTAAGAATTCTTCTTGTCTCTTTAAACAGCGCTTTCTTCCTGGAGACCTCCACAGGATAATCTCGGTAGATACTGATCTTATCTCCATCATATGTGAGATTCCTGGTACGAACAATTTTTTTCATCATCTCCTCCAGTACATGGTCATATTGCACCTTTACTATCATTTGTCTTGGTGGGGCATCTGCCCGTCGGCGGCGTTCATCACTCTATGTGCTCGACCTAGCAGAGGCTTTTGATCCGGATTTAAGACTTTTTGCAATAAGTCTGCAGCGAATTCGCGGGGGTCTCGATTCCCCTCTCTTCCTTCTTGAATGCCGACGATTCTTAAATTCTGACACCTCTGACGTCCTTCCAGTTCAGTGCATTTTTCAGTTATTTTCAAAAAGCGTTGGTTTTCTCTGATAAGCTGGTTTGTCGTATCGGCGCTTTATAAGCAATCTCCTCTAAATGGGTTATTGCTATATTCTGTTGATTCAGTGCTTTCTCAATGGGATCCAACCTGTCATTAAAGCTGGACTCCATCGAGTTGATTTTGACATCCATCTCCGCAATCTGTTGATCCAGCTTTTCTTCCGTTTCTTTTATCCATGTTTCCAATAATTCAAGGACGGTGGAGTTGATTTCTTCCATCATTTCCTCCTTAAACTCTTCCTTAAAAGTTTGAAGTTCTTCTTTGAAATTCAATCTCTTCAGTTCCTCCTTTATATTTTTTAATTTCCTGAGATAGAAAAATCCGAAGATCTTCTATCTCAGATTTTTTAGGCTTTGGCCTCCCTCGAAACATCTTCCTGGGACGACATTGTACCTGAGCCCGAGGGCTTCAGTTGGGCTACTTCTTCGGTGCCTGTTTTGGCTTGGCAGTCCATTTATTAGCTTAGGGGGGGGGGGAGTATGTTGCAGAGACAGACCGGAGTCGCGCGCCTGATGACGTCACTCACGCGTTGCAGGCAGCCGGTGCAGTAACAGCAGGTAGGTCAGTTTTTCTCCCCGTTTTTTTGCGGATTTTGTATGGAGCTAGCTGGCGCTGGTCTCTAGCCCTGCAAAGCGCCACCGGAAGTCTGAAACTCCCAGAAACTTTAAACAAATCTACAATAATACTTATACCCAAAACTGATAAGGATCCGGGCTCATATAGAGTAATAGCTCTCTTAAATACTGATCAGAAAATATTAACTAAAATCCTATCTCATAGATTGAGTTTAGTGATTAACAAATTAATACACCCCGATCAAACAGGTTTTATTCCAAAACGTTACTCATTTTACAATTTGAGACGACTATTTAATATTATATACTCAAATAGAATTACTAATGCAGATCTAGCAATTATTTTGCTAGATGCTGAAAAAGCATTTGATCAGGTAGAATGGTCATATTTATTTTCGGTGATGGAATTTCAATTGGGAGAGAAGTACTGTACATGGGTTAATCTTTTATATTCTAACCCAACAGCTAGAATACTAACAAACCAAATGTTATTAACTAAATTTAATCTTTCTAGAGGTTGTAGACAAGGATGCCAGCTATCCCCATTATTATTCGCCCTAGCAATTGAATCATTAGCAGAAAGTGTCGGAGCGCATCCTGAAATACACGGGTATAATACTAAAGACACAATGAATAAAATCTCCTTATATGCAGATGATGTATTAATATATATTACAAAGCCAGAAATTAGTAGTCTAAATTTATTAAATCTAATAACTCAAGTTTGTCAGTTTTCAGGATATAGAATTAATTGGAATAAAAGCGAAATCATGCCAATAACGGAACTCAATTTACATACACTACAACAATCCCCTTTTAAAATAGTTGAGGAAAATTTTAAATGTTTAGGTATTTATGTAACTAAGACACATACTTATTTATTTAAATCAAACTTCCCACCTTTACTGAATAAACTAAATAAGAATATCCAGTATTGGAAAACAGTCCCCATCTCAATGTTTGGTAGAATTAATGCTATAAAAATGATCTTTTTGCTGCAATTACTGTACTTATTTCAGTCCCGATATATATCCCAAAATCTTTTTTTTTTAAGTCGACTCCACTGTTACAAGTTTCATTTGGGATTATAAGAATCATAGAATAAGCAAAAAAAAACATTTATGTAAATCAAAGGACTAATGGAACGGTTTAGCTTTACAAATTTTCTGTTTTATTTTTGGGCAATTCATATTAAAAAACATGAATCTGGCTGGAAGAAATGGGTATCAGCAAACCAGATGGTTAAGGATGGAAAAGGAAGATTGTTTACCTTTTGAAATCGGCTCGATTATGTTTGCACCCACAAATTGCACAAGAAACTATAAGGAAAAACCCTATAATACATAGTAGTATACAAATCTGGGAAACAATTAAAAAAAAGCTTTAAAATTGGATAATATATCACTCTGTCTCCCCATTGTAAACAATCCCTTATTCAAACCTTCCACGCCAGATAAAAGGTTTCACAAATGGAAAAATTACGGAATTAAAAGATGGGACCATTCTTTATAAGAAAGGTACTTTTTAATTTCCTGGAGTTACAACAGATTTATGGACTTACACTCAAATATTTTTTTTAGAGATTATGTTAAAACCAACACACAAGATTATAGGAGTAGGGAACCAGAAATCCTTGATGAATGTTTGAATAAACATCCTAATACAGAAAAATTAACAACTTATATTTATAATACCCTTTTCGAGAGTGAGGTCCCATCGACGGAATCATATAGACATACATGGGAAAATGAATTAGGCCACCATAACAAAAAGATATTGGGACAAAGGTTTACTATATATACATTCAATGCTCATTAAATGCCAGGACATGCTTTAATACAATTTAAAGTATTACACAACATTACATACTCTAAAAGTGAAACTAAATGGAATTTTTCCACATATTTCTCCTATCTGCCATTAAATGTCAGCATCTAGAGGCTAACAAACACATACTTTTAAAAATTGTATAAAAATCATAAAATTTCAGGATTGATATTTTTTAGAATAATTTCTGAAGTTGTTATACTAAACTGAATCCCGACTCAAAACTAATAATACTTGGAATATCAGAACCAAGTCTAACACTTCCAACAAGCCAAAGAAGATTACGTATAAATTCCTGGGAAGAAATTAATATTAAAATTTTAGAAAGGTCCTATAACCCCCACAACTAAATGTGGATTATGGAAATGTCAGAGACCCTACACCTGGAAAGAATCAGATTTGTCTTAATGGACAAACAAGCTTTTTGTTAGAATAAAAGTCTTCATTTCATCGATTATTTGAAAGAGGTCTAGATTGGTTCGGCACGGGAACCTAACTGAAACTTAGCACACGGGTTCAGATGAAAAGTGACACTTTATACTCTTCGAACCTATCTCCAATGCTGTATTAATAGTAAAATCATTCCATTATTTTTTTAAATCTTGACATTTATGATTTTTTTTTCTTTTTTCCTCTCTCTTTTTCACTTTTTATCTATAAAAAAATTATTAGAAGCAGAATTCTCAATTGATAATATTAATAATGTATGATGAAGCAACATGAATGTTTTTCACATAATACGTGTTTGCTTCTAATAAAAATATATTTAAAAAAAAAACAGGTAGGGGACCAGCATTCTGGCAGGCAGGTTTGCCACTGCAACACGGGTGGTTTTAAACTTGAATAAGGGGGGGTGGGGTGTCAAATGGGATAGTCGAGGATGGAGTTAAAGGGAAAGAGAGTAAAGGGATGGGTAATGACCCAGATTTTCTTTTTTTTTTTTCTAACGGGAAAGGAAGCTCACAAAGGGTAGGAGAGTATGGCCAAGTGTAATAGGGGATCGATGTGAAAGGTGAGATGCGTAAGGAATTAAAAGTATTGTATATGAAATGGCAAAGTATAAGAAGTAAGTAGATGAGCTTGAGGCTCAATTAGAGGTTGGTAGATATGACTTTGTGGGGATTACTGAGACGAGGGCTTGAAGGAGGATCGGGCCATGGGAACTTATATTCAGGATAATAGATCCTATAGAAAAGGACAGCAGGTGGGCAGAGAAGGGGGGGTAGCTTGCTGGTGAGGGATGGAATGCAGTCCCTTGCGAGGGAAGACATAGGGACTGACGAGGTAGAGTCACTGTGGATATGAGTTGAGGAAATAAAATGTAAAGCAAGAAGACACTAATTGGTGTTATTTACAGAGACCTAAATAGTAGCCCGGATGATAGGGTTTAAGTTGCAGCAGGAGTTAAAACTGACATGTAACAAAGGTAATGCCACTGTGGTGATGGTTTGGGGGATTTCAATATGCAGGTAGACTGGGAAAATTCAGGTTGGTTCAGGACCCAAGGGGGAGAGTTAGTAAAAGATGCCTCCGAGATGGATTCTTAGAGCAGCTTGTAATGGAGCAGATCAGAGAAAGGGCTATTCAGGATTTAGTGTTGTCCATTGAACCCAGATATGATAAGAGAACGTGAGTGTAACAGGAACCCTTTGGAGGTCGTAGTATTGATCATAATATTGATTAGTTTTTAATCTGCAATTAGAGAAGGAGAGAAATGTTAAATCGGAAGTGGCAGTGATGCAGTTGAACAAAGGGGATATGAAGAAGGCATGAGAGGGGTGTGGCCAAAGGTAGTCTGAAGTGATCTAGCAGGAATGACAGTGGAACAGCAATGGCAGAATTTCTGGGAATAATCGGACGTCGCCAGGAATCTATTTCATCCAAAAAGGAAGAAGATTCTAAGGGAGTAGGAGGCACCGTGGGCTGACAAGTTAGGGATAGAATAAAACTAAAAAAAGAAAAGATGTATAAAACACAGCAAAAAGAGTAGCCGGAAAGCCAGAGGATTGGGAACTTTCATATGCGGACAAAAGAAGGAATCAAAACGGGCAATTTACGGCTGAAGTACCAGGGGAAGCTGGCAGGAAATAAAAATGAAGGACAGTAAAAGCTTCTTCAGATATGTTAGGGAAAAAGAGTGCAAAGTCAAACGAGGGTCCCTTGAAGGCAAGACACGGGGGAAATTATTATGGCAACAAGATTAATGGCAGAAGAGTTGAATATGGTACTTGGAATCTGTCTTCACTATGGAGGACACAAACTGGAAGTTGAGGCGCTGCCGTGGCAGCTGCGGTCACCTGCAGTCCGTTGTTTTTTTCTTTTTTTTTACGTCCTTTTCGTGTCTGTTTTTTAGTTAGGGAATTTTGGTTTATTAGGCAGTGTTTGTGTGGTGGGGGTGGGGGGGGGGCTGAGGGTGGGAGAAACAAGGTTTTAGTCTCTCCCTTCAGGGGGGATGCGACCTTTTTCTTGTCGTGTCCCGTACGTCTCGTCTGTGCTGAGGCCTAATGGCGGAGCTGGTGGGCCTCGGAGCTGTGGCGAGCGTTCAGAGCTCCAGTGTTCCAGCTGGCGGCGGCGGCCCGCTTCGGGGGGCTTCGGGGCTTTCGGCGCTAGCAGTTGCTCCAGCGCGCTCCAGCAGCGGCCCGGCAATGGCGCTCCGGCGGCTCTCCGGGGGGTGCTCCAGCAGCGGCCCGGCTTCGGCGCTACTGCGGCTCTCCGCGGCAGTGCTCCACGCAGCGGCCGGCATTGCGCTACGGCGGCTCTCTCGGCGGGGTTTGCTCCAGCAGCGGCCATGGCTTCGGCGCTCCGGCGGCTCCGGCGGGTCTCCAGCAGGTGCTCCAGCAGGCGTCCGGCTTCGGCGCTCCGGCGGCTTCTCCAGCGGCTCCTCAAGCAGGTGCTCAGCGGCGGCCCGGCTTCGGCCGCTCCGGCGGCTCTCCAGCGGCTCTCCAGCAGGTTGCTCCGCGGCGGCCCGGCTTGCGCTCCGGCGGGCTCCGGCGGCACTCCAGCGGGGTGCTCCCAGCGGCGGCCGGAATTCGGAGCTCCGGGCGTTCGGGGCTCAGCGAGTTTCCCGTGGTCGTTCGATCCTGGCTGGGGCTTGTGGTGGTGTTCGGCGTTCCGGCTGGCGGCGGCGGGGGTGGCCGGCCTGGCTGTCGGAGGCTCGGCCGGGCCCTGGTGGACGATGACATCGAAGGCTGGATTGCCTCAAGAGAGGGAACAAGTAGGGGAATAGTGACAAAAGACTTTTAAGACTTTGGCTTCCACTCACAGTGAGCTGGGTGCTTGGTGAACTCACTGTGGTGGATGTTAAAATATGGGTTTATTGTGTGTTTTGTTTTAATTTATTACATGTTATGACTGCAAGTGGGTAACAAATTCGTTCAGACCGAAAGGTGCTGAATGACAATAAAGGAATCTGGAATCTGATATAATACTGGGGACGAGGATCTAAGGCGGTAGAGGAACTGAAAGAAATTTTTCATTAGGCGAGGAAATAGGTAATTTTAAGTAGGCTAATGGGACTGAAGGATGATTAAATTCCCTGGGCTCCTTCCTGATGGTCTGCAGCCCAGGGTCTAGGGAGGTGGCTCTAGAAATAGTGGACGCATTGGTGATCATTTTCCAATGTTAATAGATTTAGGATCAGTTCCTGTGGATTGGAGTATGGCTATGTTATCCTAATTTTCAAAGGAAGCGAGAGAGAAAACGGGATTTATAGGACCAGTTAGGCCTGACTTCGGCGGTGGAAGATGTTGGAGTCAATTACTAAAGAGGTATAATGTGGCATTTGGATAGCAGAGTTAAAGGAATAGTCAAGTCAACATGGTTTATGAAAGGATAAAATCAGCTCTTGACTAATCTTCTGGAATGATTTTGGAGGATTTGACAAGTAAAATGGATGCAGGAGGTGCCAGTGGATGTAGTGTATCTAGACTTTCAGAACGCCATTGATAAGGTCCCGCACGGGAAACTGGTGACTAAAAATTAGAGCACATGGTATTGGGGTGTAGGGTGATGACATGGATAGAAAATTGGTTGGCAGACCGGAAGCAAAGAGTAGGAAGTGAAGGGTCATTTTCAGAATGGCAAGGCAGTGGCAAGTGGAGTGCCGTAAGGCTCGGTGTTGGGGGCAGCAATTGTTTACCATATATATTTATGATTTGGAAGTGGGAATTAGGGAGCAAACACTAGCAAGTTTGCGGATGACACAAGCTGGGTGCAGTGTGACTGTGAAGAGGATGTTAGGAGTTGGCAGGGGGACTGGACAGGTTTGAGTGAGATGGCAGATGCAGTATAATAGAGATAAATGTGAGGTTAGATAAGGGGGAGGTATGCGAGACTGGGTGTCCTTGTACCCCGGTCCTGAACGTTGGCGTGCAGGTACAGCAGGCATTTTGAAAGAAAGCTAATGGGATTGTTGGCCTTCATAACAAGAGGATTTCAGTATAGGAGTAAAGAAGTTTTCTGCAGTTGTATAGGCTGTAGTGAGAACCACGTCTGAGTTATTGTGTACAGTTTTGGTCTCCTAATTTGAGGAAGGACATCCTTGTGATAGAGGCAGTGCCAGCGGTAGGTTCACGAAGATTGATCCCTTGGTGATGGCGGGACTTGTATATGAGGAAAATATTGAAAAGATCTGCTTGTTATTCACTGGAGATTTAGAAGATGAGGGGGATCTTATAGAAACATATAAAGTATAAAAGGACGGGACAAAGCAAGATGCAGGGAAAAATGTTCCCAATGAGTGGGTGAGTCCAGAACCAGGGTCCACAGTATTAGAAATAAAAGGGAGGTCATTTAAGACTGAGGTGAGATCAAACATTTTACCCAGAGTTGTGAATTTATGGAATTCCCTGCCAACAGAGGGCAGTGGAGGCCAAATCACTGGATGGATTTAAGAGAGAGTTGGATGTTAGGTCTAGAGGTTAGTGGGAGTCATAGAAAATAGAAAATTGGTGCAGGAGTAGGGCATTCGGCCCTTCGAGCCTGCACCGCCATTCAATATGGATCATGGTGATCATCCAACTCAGTATCTGTACCTGCTTCTCCCATACCCCTGAATCCCTTTAGCACAAGGGCCACATCTAACTCCCTTCTTAAATATAGCCAAGAACTGGCCTTCAACTACCTTCTGTGGCAGAGAATTCCAGAGACTCACCACTCTCTGTGTGGAAAAATGTTTTCCCCCCCTCCCCACTCCCCTCCCCCCCCCCACCCCCCCCCCCCCGGTTAAAGGATTCCCCCTTTTCCTTAGACTGTCGACCCTTGTTTGGCCTCCCCAACATCGGTACAATCTTCCTGCATCTAGCCTATCCAACCCTTAAGAATTTTGTAAAGTTGACTATAAGATCCCCCCATCAATCTTCTAAATTTAGCGAGTACAAGCCGAGTCTATTCCAGTCTTTCCCCATATGAAGTCGTGCCATCTCAGGAATCAGTTCTGGTGAAACCTTCTCTGTACCCCCTCTATGGCAGAGAATGTCTTTCCTCAGATTTGGAGACCAAAACTGTACGCAATATTCCAGGTGTGGTCTCACCAAAACCCTTACAACTGCAGTAGAACCTCCCTGCTCCCTATACTCAAATCCTTTCGCTATGAGTGCTAACATACCATTTGCTTTCTTCACTGCATGCTGCACCTGCATGCCTACTTACAATGAACTGGTGTACCATGACACCAAGTCCTCGTTGCATCTTCTCTTTTCCAATTTGCCACCTAATTTGAGTCAAGGATATGGGGAGAAGGCAGGTACGGGTTATTGAAACGGGATGATCCAGTCATGATCACAATGAATTGGCGGTGGGTGGTCGAAGGGCCGAAGAATGGCCTCTCTCCTGCACCTATTTTCTATGTTTCTGTCCCACTGAGTTTACTCCAGAACTTGTGTCTACATTCGATTTAAAACAGCATCCTGCAATTCTTTCCGACTAAACTAAACTAATTTACTAAACTAAATACTACTAACCTTGACTAAACTATAATTAAACTAAACTAAATATACTAAAAATAAAATAAATATTACTAAACCATACTACAAAACTAAAATACTTTATTAAACTAAACTATACTACATATACAATTCCCTTCGCGTCCACAGATGCTGCCGCACCCGCTGAGTTTCTCCAGCACTTTTGTCTACCTGCGATTTTCCAGCATCTGCAGTTCCTACTTGAACAAACTAAACTAAATAAAACGAAACTACGATACTAACTAAAAAAAAAAAACTAAATGTGCTAATCTGAATATACTAAAAATCGAACTCGACTAAAACTAGTAAAGTTTACTGAACGATACTATACTAAACGACTGTGCGAAACTAAATTAAACCCAAACCTACAGCAGCGGCGGTGCGGGGATCGAACCCGCGGCGCTTGGGGGAGGGGGGAGGGGGGAGGGGGAGGAGAAAGGGGGAGGAGAAAGCAAAGATCATCTTTGGGAGAAAGAGCGGGTCACGTGTGTGGGGAAAGAGCGGGTCACGTGTGTGGGGAAAGAGCGGGTCACGTGTGGTGGGGCAAAGAGCGGGTCACGGTGTGTGGGAGAAACAGAGCGGTCACGTGTGTGGGAGAGAAAGAGCAGGTCACGTGTGTGGCTGGGCCCGAGCATGCGCGTGACGCCGCTGCAGCTGACGGTCGCGATGGGGAGGAAGGAGCGAGGTGTGGAGACGCGCGGCCCCGACACCAGACCCCGGGCCCCATGTCCCTGCCCACCCCCATCCCGCTCCTCCCCTCCCCCTCCCCCCATCCCCCCTCCTCTCCCATCCCTTTCCCCACTCCCCTCCTCCCCCTTGTGCCCCCTCCCCTCCCCTCATCCCTCCTTTCCCCTCCTCCCTTCCCCCCTCTCTCCTCTCTCCCCCATTACCTCCCCCCCCCTCCTCCTCCCTCCCACTGTCCCTGAATCTGGAGGTGTTGCATTGTGCATTTTAGTGTGCGTAGGGTGGTTGCTCTCCTCCTCTCCTCCTACCTCTCCTATCTCCCCTCTCTATCTCCCCTCTCTACTCCCTCTATCTCCCCTCCCTCTAACCCTCACCCCTCTATCTCCTCCCTTCCCCTCTCCCCTCCCTCCCCTCCCTCACCCTCCCTCTCTCTCTCCTCATCCTCTCTCCCTCCCACTCCTCTCCTTTCCCCTCCCCTCATCCTCCCCTCATCTATCTCCCCCCTCCTTCCCTCCCCTCCCTTTTCCCTCCTCCCCTCCCTCTCCTCCCTCTCCCGTCTCTCACTACTTCCCCAATACCTCCCCCCCCCTCTCCACTGTCCCTGAATCTGGAGGTGTGTATTGTGCATTTTAGTGTGCGTACGGTGGTGCTGCAATTGGTCGACAACGGGCTCGGTGGGCCGAACGGCCTGCAACCTCTGTACTAAACTTCTTGGTCGAATATTCTTTCCCCAGACAAGAAGAAAATCGAAGAAGCGGCGTAACGAGGAGGAGGAAGAGGAGGAGGATGAGGCGGCAGCAGGAGCGGACTCGGAAGAGGCTCTTCCCTCTGCTGCTAGGCAAGCAGGTGGAGGAGGCTGTGGTCAAGGAGGACGAGTATGTGAGCCAAGTACTACAGACCCAGATGTTCCTGAAGGATGACCACTCCTCCCGGCCACTCTGGGTGGTAGGTTTTTTAAAGGCCCAGGCACTAACCCGCTGGAGTATTGTGAGCAGTTTTGGTCACTAAATTTGAGGAAGGACATTCTTGCTATGACGGAGTGCAGTGTAGGTTCACCAGGTTAATTCCCGGGATGGCTGGGACTGACATATGCTGAGTGAATGGAGCAGCTGGGCTTGTACACTCTGGAGTTATAGAAGGATGAGAAGGGGATCTTATTGAATCATATATAAGGTTATTAAGGAATTGGACACGCTAGAGCAGGAAAACATGTTCCCAGTGTGTTGGGGGAGTCCAGAACCAGGGACCACAGTTTAAGAATAAGGGGTAAGCCATTTTAGAACGACGATGAGATTTCGGCATTGGAGGCCGGTTCTCTGATGCTTCAAGAGAGAGCTAGATAGTGCTCTAAAGTAATGTGGATAATGTGAGTTATCCACTTTGTGGCAAAAACAGGAAGCGGACTATTATTTAAATGGTGGCCGATTGGGAAAAGGGGAGATAGCAGTTGAGGTGTCATGGTACACCCATCATGAAATAGGCATGCAGGTGCAGCAGGCAGTGAGAAATATGTTATGGCAAAAGGATTTGAGTACAGGAGCAGGGACGGTTCTACTTCAGTTGTATAGGGTCTGTGAGAACACACCTGGAGTATTGCGTACAGTTTTGGTTCCAAATCTGAGAAGGACATTATTGCCCATAGAGGGAGTGCAGAAGAAGGTTCACCAGACTGATTCCTGGGATGTCAGGACTGTCTTATGAGAAAGACTGGATAGACTCACGGATACTCTCTGGAATTTAGGAGATTAAGAGGGGATCTTATAGAAATTACAAAATTCTTACGGGGTTGGACGGCTAGATGCAGGAAGAGATGTTGAAGTTCAGTCCAGGACAAGGGGGACAGCTTAAGGATAAGGGGAAATCCTTTAAGATGAGAAAGGACTTTCTTCACACTGAGAGTGGTGAGTCTCTGAACTCTCTGCCACGAGGGTAGTTGAGGCCAGTGGCTATTATTTAAGAGTGAGTTGATGTGGCCCTTGTGGCTAAGGGGATCAAGGGTATGGAGAGAAGGCAGTACTGGGATACTGAGTGGGGATGATCAGCCGATGATCATATTGAATGGCGGTGCATGGCTCGAAGGGACTGAATGGCCTACTCCTGCACCTAATTTCTATGTTTCTATGTTAAAGATGCGGAGTCAGGGGATATTTGGGAGAAGGCTGGAACGGGGTATGATGTGTGATGATCGCATGATCACATTGGAATGGCGTGTCTCGAAGGGCTCGAATATTGGCCTACTCCCGCTCCTATTTGTCTATTACCCATTATAGAAGATGTGGACTCTTATACATCGCGCAAGACCAAAAGTAGAACTGGGCGATCGTTTCACTGAAACACCTTCTCTCAATCCACCTGGACCTACTGATCTCCTTGTTGCTAAACACTTTAATTCTCCTTCCCATTCCAACACGGACCTTTCTGTCCAGTCTCCATCATTGTCAGTGAGGCCCAGCACAAATTGGAGAGAACAGCAAATCTCATATTTTGCTTGGGCAGCTTACACCACAGTGGTATGACATTGATTTCTCTCGCTTCAATAACCCCGGCATTCCCTCCTCGCCATCCCTCCCCCACCCAAATTACACCAGCTTCTCGTTTTCACTCAACAAACTGCTAACAATGGCCTGTTTCCTTTATAACGTTACCTTTTTGCATATCTTTCATTCTTGTTCTTTATCTCTCCACATCATTGTCTATATCTCTTGTTTCCCTTTCCCTGACAGAGAGTCAGGGAAAAGGGAAACAAGAGATATAGACAATGACGTCTGAAGAAGGTTTTCAAACCGAAACGTCACCCATGCCTCCTCTCCCGAGATGCTGCCTGTCCCAGCTGAGTTACTCAGCTTTTTGTGCCTATCTTTGGTTTGTAGGTTACTTGGCTTCTGTAACATGATGATGTAGGCAATGATATAGAGGTATATAGAACAAATGAATGACAGAACTCTCATTTCCCTTTCACCTGGCTCGCCTGAAGAAGGGTCTCGACCCAGAGAGTTGTGAATCAGTGGAATTCTCTGCTTCAGATGGTGGTGGAGGCCGATTCTCTGGATGCTTTGAAGAGAGTTCGATATAGCTCTTAACGAGTGCGGAGTCAAGGTATATGGGGAGAAGGCAGGAACGGGGTACTGATTGGGGATGATCAGCCATGATCACAGTGAATGGCAGTGCTGGCTCAAAGGGCCGAATGGCCTCCTGCACCTATTGTCTACTGTCACCTTTTATCCAGATATGCTGTCTTGCCCCACTGAGTTACTCTAGCTTTTTGTGTCTATCTTCGGTTTAAACCAGCATCTGCAGTTCCTTCCTCCACTAACCCACTAAACCCTGCTTCATAACTTCATGTCATGGGAGCCATTCGGCCCATCGAGTGGTGGCAGTGCAGTGGTGCAGGGTAGAGCTACTACCTTGGCCTCTTGCACAACACAGACGCAGTTCAGTTTAGTTATCGCCACGTGTACCGAGGTACAGTGAAAAGCTTTTGTTGCATGCTTTCCAGTCAGCACCAAGACAATACATGATTACAATCGAGCAATTAGCAGTGTATAGATATATGAGGAAGAGGATAATGTTTAGTGTTGCTGTAGGAATATAGATTTAAGAGTGGAGCGTTTGTAGTATGAGTCTGTCGATCGGCTTCTGTAGCAAACGCACAAATAGTCGCCTGGGCAGTATGCCATCTTGGAAGCTACCGACTTGGTGCTTTAGTAACTGCAGAAACAGCAGAGGGCTGACGCTGGTTCTACCGCTGCCCCTGCCCCGCTCGCTGAAGGGGAGGGGGTGGTGGGTCTGTGAGCTGCAGCCCCCACCCTTCACGCTGCCTCTTGTGAAAGCAGACATTGTCTTCAAATACTTAGGGCGGCACGGAGGCGCAGCGGGTAGAGCTGCTGCCTTACAGCGCGAGATACCCGGGTTCAATCCTGACTACGGGTGCTGTCTGTGTGGAGTTTGTACATTCTCCCCGTGACCTGCATGGGTTTTCTCCGGGTGCTCCGGTCTCCTCCCACACTCCAAAGACGTGCAGGTTTGTAGGTTAATTGGCTTCTGTAAATTGTCCCCAGTGTACAGTGTGATCGTTAGTAGACACAGACTTGGTGTGTCGAAGAGCCTGTTTTTGCGCTGTATCTCTCACAATAGAGATAGATACAAGTTGCTGGAGTAGACCCTTGAGTAACTCAGCGGGTCAGGCAGCATCTGTGGAGAACATGGATAGGTGACGTTTCACAGAGTGCTGGAGTAACTCAGCGGGTCAGGCAGCATCTGTGGAGAACATGGATAGGTGACGTTTGGGGTCGGGTCCCTTCTTCAGACCCTTCAATCAGACTGAGTCATGACCCGAAATGTCATCAGAAAATTTTCAGCAAAGGATTTTCACTGCACCTCGGTACAGATGACAATAAACTAAACTGAACTAAATTAATGGTAAAGAAGGCATACGGTATTTAAGAAGGAACTGCAGATGCTGGAAAATCGAAGGTAGACAAAAGTGCTGGAGAAACTCATTGGGCCAAAGGGACGAAACATTGCCTATATCCTTCGCTCCATAGATGCTGCTGCACCCGCTGAGTTTCTCCAGCACTTTTGTCTATCAAGGCATACGGTATGCTTGCCTGCATTGGAAGGGACCTTGAGGCTAAGCTTGCCTTCATTGGATGGGGCCTTGAGTACAAGTGTGAGGAAGTCATGTTGCAGCTCTGTAGGACAATAGAGTAGGCCATTCGGCCCTTCGAGCCATTCAATGTGATCATGGCTGATCATCCCCAATCAGTACCCCCACCGTTCCTGCGTTCTCCCCATATCCCCCGACTCCGCTATCTTTAAGAGCCCAATCTAGCTCTCTCTTGAAAGCATCCAGAGAACCCGCCTCCACCGCCCTCTTGAGGCAGAGAATTCCACAGACTCGCCACTCTCTGTGATAAAAAGTGTTTCCTCGTCTCCGTTCTAAATGGCTTGCTCTTAAACTGTGGCACCTGTTTCAGGACTCCCCCCAACATCGGGAACATGTTTCCTGCCTCTCGTGTGTCCAAGCCCTTAACAATCTTATATGTTTCAATGAGATCCCCTCTCATCCTTATAAACTCCAGAGTGTACAAGCCCAGCCGCTCCATTCTCTCAGCGTATGACAGTCCCGCCATCCCGGGAATTAACCTTGTAAACCTATGCTGCACTCCCTCAATAGCAAGAAAGTACTTCCTCAAATTAGGGGACCAAAACTGCACACAATTATGTGCAGTTCATGTTGTCCACAGATGCCGCTGCCTGACCCACGGAGTTTACAGTGGTGTTACCCCATCACCGTGTGTGTTTATGTTGCTTCCTTTACTGTTTTGCTGAGACGTCTTGCTTCCCGCTCCGTCTGCAGGCTCCGGACGGGCACATTTTCCTGGAAGCCTTCTCGCCGGTCTACAAGTACGCTCAGGACTTCCTGGTGGCGATCGCCGAGCCGGTGTGCCGCCCCACGCACACGCACGAGTACAAGCTGACCGCCTACTCCCTGTACGCAGCGGTCAGCGTGGGCCTGCAGACCAGCGACATCATCGAGTACCTGCAGAAACTCAGCAAGACCTCCATTCCCGATGGCATCTTGCAGTTCATTAAGGTGAGGCTCAGCGGGTCAATCGGGCTTTTATTGTCACGTGCCAAGCGCTAGTTCAGTTTAGAGATACAGCGCAAAAACAGGCCCTTCGGCCCACAGAGTCCGTGCCGACCAACAATCCCCGCACATTGAGAGTTTGGACACGCTAGAGGCAGGAAACATGTTCCCGATGTTGAGGGAGTCAAGAACCAGGGGCCACAGTTTAAGAATAAGGGGTAAGCCATTTAGAATGGAGACGAGAAAACACTTTTTCTCACAGAGAGATGTGAGTCTGTGGAATTCTCTGCCTCAGAGGGCGGTGGAGACCGGTTCTCTGGATGCTTTCAAGAGAGAGCAAGATAGGGTTCTTAAAGATAGCGGAGTCAGGGGATATGGAGAAAAGGCAGGAACGGGGTACTGATTGGGGATGATCAGCCATGATCACATTGAATGGCGGTGCTGGCTTGAAGGGCCGAATGGCCTACTCCTGCACCTATTGTCTATTGACAGTAACACTATCCTACACACACTGGGGACAATTTATACGTACACCACGCCAATGAACCTACAAACCTGTACGTGTTTGGAGTGTAGGAGGAAACCAGAGCACCCGGAGAAAACCCACGCACGTCACGGGAAGAATGTACAAACTCCATACAGACAGCACCCGTAGTCGGTACAGCACCCGTAGTCGGGGTCTCTGGCATTGCCAGCGCTGTAAGGCAGCAACTCTACCGTTGCACCCCGTGCCGCTCTGACACAGTGAAATGCTTTACCTTAGAAGCAGTCCAAGAGAGTATTGTCATGCCCCCCAATCCCTGATGAGGAAGTGGACAGAAATACTCTACTGAGCCCGCATGCAATAGGTGGCAAAGCAATAAAGTTTCATTTATTCTTTTGAATGCTGCTTTCCAAAACTAGTCCATGAGGATTAACGAGGATGTTGCCAGGACTCGCGGCCCTGAGCTACAGGGATTCACAAAATCAAGGGATATTGGGAAAAGCAGGAACGGGGTACTGATTTTGGACGATCAGCCGTGATCATATTGAATGGGGTGGGAGATTGCAAGCTTCACGTGGTCCGCCCTGTTTTGAAGAAGCAATCAACCTGGCGTGCACAATCAATTAAGATCAAACAGAACAAGTTGTCCTACAACTTTAAGCTGTGCACGCCATACGCAAGAAGAAGAAGATCACATTGAATGGCGGTGCTGGCTCGAAGGCCCGAATGGCCTACTCCTGCACATATTGTCTATGTTTCCGGGAGAGGTTGGGAAGTCTAGAACACAGAAGGATGAGGGGTGATCTTATAGAGGTGTATAAAATCATAAACAAAGAAACATAGAAAATAGGTGCAGGAGTAGGCCATTCGGCCCTTCGGATTAAAATATGATCATGGCTGATCATCCAACTCAGTATCCTGTATCTGCCTTCTCTCCATACCCCCTGATCCCTTTAGCCACAAGGACCACATCTAACTCCCTCTTAAATATACCCAATGAACTGGCCTCAACTACCTTCTATGGCAGAGAATTCCTCAGATTCACCACTCTCTGTGTGAAAAATGATTTTTCTCATCTCGGTCCTAAAAAGCCTTCCCCCTTATCCTTAAACTGTGACCCCTTGTTCTGGAGTACCCCAACATCGGGAACAATCTTCCTGCGTCTAGCCTGTCCAACCTCTTGAGAATTTTGTAAGTCTCTATAAGATCCCCCCCCCTCAATCTTCTAAATTCCAGCGAGTACAAGCCAAGTCTATCCAGTCTTTCTTCATATGGAAGTCCTGCCATCCCAGGAATCAGTCTGGTGAACCTTCTCTGTACTCCATGGCAAGAATGTCTTTCCTCAGATTAGGAGACCAAAACTGTACGCAATACTCCAGGTGTGGCCTCACCAAGACTCTGTACAACTGCAGTAGAACCTCCCTGCTCTTGTACTCAAATCCTTTTGCTATGAATGCCAACATACCATTCGCTTTCTTCACAGCCTGCTGCACCTGTATGCCTACTTTCAATGACTGGTGTACCATGACACCCAGGTCTCGTTGCATCTCCCCTTTTCCTAATCGGCCACCATTCAGATAATAGTCTACCCTCCTGTTTTTGCCACCAAAGTGGATAACCTCACATTTATCCACATTATACTGGATCTGCCATGCATTTGCCCACTCACCCAACCTATCCACGTCACTTTGCAGCCTCCTAGCATCCTCCTCACAGCTAACACTGCCCCCCAGCTTCGTGTCATCCGCAAACTTGGAGATGTTGCATTCAATTCCCTCATCCAGATCATTAATATATATTGTAAATAGCTGGGGTCCCAGCACTGAGCCTTGCGGTACCCCACTAGTCACTGCCTGCCATTCTGAAAATGACCCGTTTACTCCTACTCTTTGCTCCCTGTCTGCCAGCCAGTTCTCTATCCACATCAATACTGAACCCCCAATACCGCGTGCTTTAAGTTTGTATACTAATCTCTTATGTGGGACCTTGTCGAAAGTCTTCTGAAAGTCCAGATATAACACATCCAAAGGTTCTCCCTTATCCACTCTACTAGTTACATCCTCGAAAAATTCTATAAGATTCGTCAGACATGATTTACCTTTCATAAATCCATGCTGACTTTGTCCAATGATTTCACCACTTTCCAAATGTGCTGCTATTCCATCTTTAATAACGGACTAGCATTTTCCCCACTACCGATGTTAGACTAACTGGTCTGTCATTTCCCGTTTTCTCTCTCCCTCCCTTTTTAAAAAGTGGGGTTACATTAGCTACCCTCTAATCCTCAGGAACTACTCCAGAATCTAAAGAGTTTTGAAAAATTATCACTAATGCACCCACTATTTCTGGGGCTTCTTCCTTAAGTACTCTGGGATGCAGCCTATCTGGCCCTGGGGATTTATCGGCCTTTAATCCATTCACTTTACCTAACACCACTTCCCGGCTAACCTGGATTTTACTCAGTTCCTCCATCTCATTTGACTCCTGGTCCCTTGCTATTTCCGGCAGATTATTTATGTCTTCCTTAGTGAAGACGGAACCAAAGTAGTTATTCAATTGGTCTGCCATGTCCTTGTTCCCCATGATCAATTCACCAGTTTCTGACTGCAAAGGACCTACATTTGTTTTAACTAACCTTTTTCTCTTCATAAGGGGACTAGATCGGATAGATGCACAGTCTCTTGCCCAGAGTAGGGGAATCGAGGACCAGAGGACATAGGTTTAAGATGAGAGGGGAAAGATTTGATCGGAACCCGAGGGGTAACCTTTTCACGCAGAGAGTGGTGGGTGTATTGAACGAACTGCCAGAGGGGGTATGTTTAAGAAGGAAATGCAGCTGCTGGACCAATCGAAGGTAGACAAAAATGCTGGAGAAACTCAGCGAGTGAGGCAACATCTATGAAACGAAGGAACGAGACCCGAAACGTCATCCATTCCTTCGCGCCATAGATGCTGCCTCACCCGCTGAGTTTCACCAGCATTTTTGTCTACCTGCCAGAGGAGGTAGTTGAGGCAGAGACTATAACAATATTTAACAATATTTGGTAGACAAAAGTGCTGGAGAAACTCAGCGGGTGCGTCAGCATCTATGGAGCGAAGGAAATAGGCAACATTTCGGGCTGAAACCCTTCTTTTGTATCTGTATCTGTATATGTTTATTATCATTTTTCTGAGTATTTGCATACCCAGAGGAAAACGAAAAAGCGTTTCTCAACCAGTGTCCATTCAGTAATAGAAATAGAGAATAAAAGTACATATGTCACGAGTTCCGATCGGCAGTGGCACAACAATGTGTCCAGGTTGGTGTTTGGTGCGCGATACTTTGGCAGGGGGCAAAGTCCGTTTATCAGTCTAATTGCCTGCGGGAAGAAGCTGAGGAGCATCCTGCTGGTTTTGCAGCTGATGCTCCTGTACCTCTTCCCAGATGGCAGGATGGAGAATATGTGATGCGATGGGTGGTATGGGTCTTTGATGATGGAGATGGCTCTGCTAATACATCTCTTCCTGTATATGTCCAGCAATAAAGGGAGTGGAGCACCAATAATCCTGCTGGCAGTCTTCACAATCCTGTCCAGTTGGTGCCTTGCAGCTCCCGAACCAGGAGGTGATGCCGTTAGTTAATGTGCTCTCGATTGTCCCCCTATAAAAAGTTCGTAGGTGTGCAGTGGGGAGACCTGCTTTCCGTAGTCTTCGGAGAGGGTGTAGTCGCTGCTGGGCTCTCTTGACCAGTGCTGTGGTGTTGGTCGTGGACATCAGGTCATCTGACAGGTGGAGTCCTAGGAACTTCACACTGCTGACCCTTTCCACATCAGCTCCATCGATGTGCAGAGGTGTATGGCGTTGTTTTCCCGCCCTCCTGAAGTCAACCACCATCTCCTTCGTTTTTCTCACGTTGAGAATGAGGTTGTGGGATTTGCACCATCCTGTGAGCAGCTCCACCTCAATCCTGTACGCCAACTCATCATTGTCACTGATGAGACCCACCACTGTTGTGTCATCAGCGAACTTGTTGATGAAGTTGTTGTTGAGTCTAGCAGTACAGTCGTGTGTAACGACTTCAGACTGATATTTGGACAGGTGCATGGATAGGAGAGGTTTAGAGGGATATGGGCCAAATGCGGGCATGTGGGACTAGTGTAGATGGGGCATGTTGGTCGGCGTGGGCAAGTTGTGCTGAAGAGCCTGTTTCCACTCTGTATTAAAGCATTAAAATACAGAGGGATCTTGGAATCTAAGCCCCTTAAAGTGGCAAACAAGTAGATAGAGTGATCAAGGCAGTGTGCTGTACACTTACTTTCATCGGTCGTGGCCTTGAGTGTAAATCTGGACTTCATGATGCAGCTTTATAGGACGTTGGTCAGGCCGCATTTGCGGCATTGCGTGCACTTCTGGTCGCCTCATTGCAGGCATTGGTGAGGATGCAGAGGAGGTTCACCAGTAAGATGTGTAGGAAAGAACTGCACATGCAGGGTTAAATCGAAGGGAGACAAAAAATGCTGGTGTAACGCAGCGGGACAGGCAGCATCTCTGGAGAGAAGGGACGGGTGACGTTCTGGGTCGAGTTTCGAGTCTGAAGAAGGGTCTCGACCCGAAACGTCACCCATTCCTTCTCTCCAGAGACGCTGCCTGTCCCGCTGAGTTACTCCTGCATTTTGAGTTCACCAGAAAGATCCCTGGATTAGAGGGTATTTGCTATCAGGGGAGGTCGGGTAAACTTGGAGTGTATTCTCTGGAGTGTCAGAGAGATGTGATGGAAGTTTACAGACTGCAAGCGGCAGAGATAGGGTAGACAGTCAGAACCTTTTTGAAATTATTTGCCACAGAAGGCTGCGGAGGCAAAACCAATGGATGCTGGGCAGGCCAGGACTGAATTCCTTGAAGCGCAGGAGGCTGAGGGGTGAACATAAATGTGCATAGGATCATTTTTAAGGCAGAGATAGACAGATTCTTGATTAGTACGGGTGTCGGGGGTTATGGGGAGAAGGCAAGAGAATGGGTACAGGAGGGGGAGATGATTGAATGGCAGAGTAGACTTGATGGGCCGAATGGACTCATTCTGCTCCGATCACTTACGACCATACGACCTTTTTCCCAAGGTGGAATTGAGAAATAGTAGAGGGCGTAGCTGTAAGGTGAATAGGGCAAAGTTTAAAGGAGATGTGAGGGGCAGGTTTTTTTACACAGAAGATGGTGGGTGCCTGGAACGCACTGCCAGGGGTGGGGGTGGAGGCAGATACGATAGTGGTGTTTAAGAGGCTTTTGGATAAGCACATGGATATGCAGGGAATGGAGGGATACGGGTCACGTGCAGGCAGAGTTCAACTTGCCATCATGATCGCATGGGAATGTATAAGATCATGAGAGAAATATAGTGGGTAGATGCACAGAGTCTCTTGCCCAGGATAGGGGAATCGAGGACCTGAGGGCATAGGTGAAAGGGAAAAGATTTAAGAGGAATTTTAGGGGTAACCTTTCCAAACCGAACAAGCTGCCGGAGGAGGTAGTTGAGGCTGGGACTATCCCAACATTTAAGAAACAGTTAGACAGGTACATGGATTGGACAGGTTTGGAGGGATATGGGCCTAGGTCTAACTGTTTCTTAACGTTGGGATAGTCCCAGCCTCAATTACCTCCACAGGTGGGACTAGTGTAGATGGAGCATGTTGGCTGGTTGGGCCAAATGGTCTGTGTCCACGCTGTATCACTCTATGAGATTGTGGGCCGAAGGGCCTGTTTCTGGGCTATACTTGCCTATTTTCTATGAGCGTGGATTGAGTGTGGATGTTGTGTTTGTTCCCGCAGCTCTGCACGGTTAGTTATGGGAAGCTGAAGCTGGTGCTGAAACACAACAGGTAGGGAAACTGGCCATCGTTCCGCTTGTCTGCTTGGTCAATATGTCAGAGTTACACCCACAGCTTGGTTCGCGGGAACACTTCACGCTCAGTTCACGCCCACTTCTGCAGTACAGTCACTGTCCTGTGAAACTGGGCAGACGGTACAAAGGCAGAAATCTTCCATTCACACCCATTCAATCAAGAACAGTTTCTTCCTTAAGAGTTTAGTTTAGTATATTTTCTTTAGTTTAAGAAGGAACTGCAGATGCTGGAAAAATCGAAGGTAGACAAAAATGCTGGAGAAACTCAGCGGGTGAGGCAGCATCTATGGAGAGAAGGAATAGGTGACGTTTCAGGTTGAGACCCTTTCTCAGAGTTTAGTATGTTTAGTTTAGTAATTTTTGTTTAGTTTAGATTAGTAAAGAAGCTTAGTTTAATTTAGTGTATTTAATTTAATTTAGACAATAGACAATAGGTGCAAGATTAGGCCATTCGGCCCTTCAAGCCAGCACCGTCATTCAATGTGATCATGGCTGAACATCCCCAATCAGTACCCCGTTCCTGCCTTCTCCCCATATCCCCTGACTCCGCTATCTTTAAGAGCCCTATCTAGCTCTCTCTTTAAAGCATCCAGAGAACCGGCCTCCACCGCCTTCGGAGGCATAGAATTCCACAGACTCACAACTCTCTGTGAGTAAAAGTGTTTCCTCGTCTCCATTCTAAATGGCTTACCCCTTATTCTTAAACTGTGTAGTATTCTTTAACTAGTATAGTAGTTTATTTTAGTAGGGAAGAATTGTAGATGCTGGTTTAAATCGAAGGTAGACACAAAGTGCTGGAGTAACTCAGCAGATCAAGGATCAGATCGGGATAGAAAAGGAGCGTGACATTTCGGGTCGGGACCCTTCTTCAGACTGAATGTCATACATAATGTGCTGGTGTTGGAGAGGGTCCAGAGGAGGTTTAACATGTGGGTTAACATATGGTGAGCGTTTGACAGCACTGGGCCTGTACTCGCTGGAGATTGAGGGGATGAGGGGCAACCTCATTGAAACTTCACTGAATAGTGAAAGGCCTGGATAGAGTGGATGTGGAGAGGATGTTTCCACTAGTGGGAGAGTCTGGGAACAGAGGTCACAGCCTCAGAATAGAAGGACGTACCTTTAGGAAGGAGATGAGGAGGAATTTCTTCAGCCAGAGGGTGGTGAATCTGTGGGATTCTTTGCCACAGCCGGCTGTGGAGACAAGATATTTTTAAGGCAGAGATTGGCAGGTTCTTGATTAGTGCAGGTGTCAAGGAGAGAAGTCAGGAGAATGGGGTTGAGAGGGAGAGATAGATCAGCCATGTTTAAGAAAGAACTGCGGATGCTGGGAAAATCGATGGCAGATAAAAATGCTGGAGTAACTCAGCACTACCCGTTGCACTTCCCCATCTCTTAATCTGACACCATTCAGATAATGGTAGACAAAAAATGCTGGAGAAACTCAGCGGGTGAGGCAGCATCTATGGAGCGAAGGAATAGATGACGGGTCGTTGAGTTTCTCCAGCATTTTTATCTACCTTCGATAGACCAGCCATGATTGAATGGTGGAATTGGCCCGAATGGCCTGATTCAGCTCCTATGACGTATGAACTTATGAACAGGAGGGACAGGCAAGGCGCTGGAGGCGTGTGATGGACTGAGCTGGTTTGGTGTTCCTGCAGGTACTTTGTGGAGAGCACATATCCCGACGTGATCCAGAGGGTGCTGCAGGACAAGGTGATCAAGCAGTGCCGACTGCGCACAGCAGAGGGCGACGAGACGGAACTCATCATGGGGACCGTCTCCAGTAAATCCGCCATGTTGGTAAGCGAGCACCGGGTGGGGGCAGAGTGGACCAAGAAAGCATGACACACAAACGGAAAGTAGGTGCAGGAGTAGACCATTCAGCCCTTCGAGCCAGCACCGCCATTCAATGTGATCATGGCCTGATCATCCCCAATCAGTACCCCGTTCCTGCTTTCTCCCCATATCCCCTGACTCCGCTATCTTTAAGAGTCCTATCTAGCTCTCTCTTGAAAGCATCCAGAGAACCTGCCTCCATCGCCCTCTGAGGCAGAGAATTCCACAGACTCACCACTCTGTGAGAAAAAGTGTTTCCTTGTCTCCGTTCTAAATGGCTTACTCCTTATTCTTAAACTGTGGCCCCTGGTTCTGGACTCCCCCAACATCGGGAACATGTTTCCTGCCTTTAGTGTGTCCAAGCCCTCAACAATCTTATGTTTCAATGAGATCCCCTCCCATCCTTCTAAACTCCAGTGTACAAGCCCAGCCGCTCCACTCTCTCAGCATATGACAGTCCCGCCATCCCGGGAATTAACCTTGTAAACCTACGCTGCACTCCCTCAATAGCAAGAATGTCCTTGCTCAAATTAGGAGACCAAAACTGCACACAACACTCCATGTGTGGTCTCACTAGCACGCTGTACAATTCCAGAAGGACCTCTTTGCTCCTATATTCGATTTTTGCAGATGCCCAAATCCACGCAGAACAACGGGGCCGCCTCGACCTCCCGGATCGGGGAGCCGGTTGCCCCCAAACCCGATGTCCCCGCGGACCTGTTTGAATTCTATGAGCAGATGGACAAGGACGAGGAGGAGGAGGAGGAACAACACACCGTCTCGTTTGAAGTCAAGCAGGTAACCCGGTGGCCAGTGAATCACGCAGTAGGTTTAGTTAAGTTCTAGTTCAGAGATAGAGTGCAGAAACCGGCCCTTCGGCCCACCGCATCTGCACCTACCAGCGATCGCCGCACACCAACACTAACCTACACACACGCACACTGGCGGCAATTTTCATGTTTATACCAAGCTTATTTTAACCCACATACCTGTATATCTTTGGAGTGTGGGAGGAAACCCGAAGATCCTGGAGAAAGGGGAGAAAGTACAAACTCCGTACAGACAGCACCCGTAATAAGGATTGAACACGGGTCCCTGGCACTGTGAGGCAGCAACTCTACCGCTGCGCCACCCTATTCATAATTAATTTGTCCTGGAAACAACTTCGTAAATCTTCTCTTCACCCTTTCCAGATCTATGGTTCTTTCCGTGGGTCGGCACGGTGGCGCAGCGGGTAGAGCTGCTGCCCTACAGCGCCAGAGACCCGGGTTCCATCCTTACTACGGGTGCTGTCTATACGGAGTTTGCATGTTCTCCCCATGACCTGCGTGGGTTTTCTCCGAGATCTTCGGTTTCCTCCCACACTCCAAAGACGTACAGGTTTGTAGGTTAATTAGCTTCGGTAAAATTGTACGACAGCGCTAGTGATTAGTACGGGTGTCGGTGGTTACGGGGAGAAGGCAGGAGAATGGAGTTGAGAGGGAGAGATAGATCAGCCATGTTTGAATAGCGGAGTAGACTCAATGGGCTGAATGGCCTAATTCTGCGGCTGTAGCATATGAACTTATGTACGGGATGATCACTGGTTAGCCTGGGCTGAGGGGCCTGTTTCCACACAGTAGCTCTCTAAAGGCTAAAGAATTACAATCAAGCCATCCACAGACCACAGATACAGGATGAAGGTAACTTCATTTTTTCGTGCCAGGTAAAGTCCGATATGGACAGTTCGAATGGCTCCAATGAGATAGATGGGTGGTCAGGACTGCTCTCTGGTAAAGCCAGCAAAGTCCGATCAAGGACAGTCCGAGGGTCTCCAACGAAGTAGATAGTAGCTCAGGACCGCTCTCTAGTTGGTGAGAGGACGGTTCAGTTGCCTGATAACAGCCGGGAAGAAACTGTCCCTGAATCTGGATGTGTGCGTTCATTTTCACACGTCTGTACCCCTTGCCTGAGGGGGGAAGAAGGAGTGACCGGGGGTGAGTGGTCCTTGATGATGCTGCTGGCCTTGCCGAGGCAGCGTGAGGTGTAGATGGAGTCGATGGAAGGGAGGTTGGTTTGTGTGACGGTCTGGGCTGCGTCCACAATTCGCTGTGTTGTGGTCATGGATGGAGCTACTTTATGTGGCTGTAACTAATTCCTGGCAGCGGGAACCGCCGTGAGGGTGAGGGTGAGAGAGGAGAACAAAGGAGGACCCGGCCTTTGCAACTTTGTCATTTTTGCAACTTTGCAACTGGTGTCTATTTGCATAGAGGGAGGGAATGCAGGGGTTACTTGAAGTTAGAGAAGTCAATCTTCATACCGCCGGGGTGTAAGCTGCCCAAGCCAAATCTGAGGTGCTGTTCCTCCAATTTGCGCTGGGCCTCACGCTGACAGTGGAGGAGGCCCAGGACAGAAAGGGTACGCAAGGTACGAATATCACCGTGACTTGTCACAGGTGACAATAAAGCATTCATTCATTCATTCAATCATTCACTAGTTTTGAGGCCATTTTCAAAAGCTCTACTTATTTTGAGCGCTGCTTTCCAATACAATACAATACTGTTTATTGTCATTTGAATCTGAAATGAAGTTCAAATGAAATTTGGTTTCTGCAGTCATACAACAAGAAGAAACAATTAACAAGATACACAATTAACACAATTTACACAGACATCCATCACAGTGAATCTCCTCCTCACTGTGATGGAAGGCAAAGTAATTGTCTCTCCCCTGTTTTCCATTCGTCTCCCGATGTTAAAGCCCCCGGCGGGTGGTGGCAAGTCCCGCAGCCGTCAAGGCCGCGCGGGGCGATGCAAGGCCCTGCCTAAGGTCTTGATGTTGGAGCCCCAGGCGGGCGATGGTAAGTCCCGCGGCCGTTAAAGCCGCGCCGGGCGATGTAAGGCCCCGCTCCGGGTCGCTTTCAACCCCGCAATTCGGGCGGGAGAAGTTGCCGTTGCGGAAGTTCCGAAAAGCAGTCTCCCACCAGGGACCCGCGAGCTCCCGATGTCACCGTCCACCGGGCCTGCGGCTGGAGCCTCCGAAGCCCCGGTCAGTTCACAGCTCACCACGCTCCGAAGCCGGCCAGCCGCATAATGGTGAGTCCGCATGGTCCGCGACCGGAGCCCTCAGGTCGCTCCGGTTGGAGGCCACT
This sequence comes from Okamejei kenojei, assembly GCA_035221665.1. Taxonomy (NCBI): domain Eukaryota; kingdom Metazoa; phylum Chordata; class Chondrichthyes; order Rajiformes; family Rajidae; genus Okamejei; species Okamejei kenojei. The sequence goes on from CM069137.1 coordinate 1,773,163, forward strand.
CTGCGGTGCTAGGCCTCAACGACAACGGAGACCCGACAGGGAAAAGGTCGGGTCGCCCGTACAGGGAAGAGATTTAAAAGATTCCCCCCCGCCCCCAACATACACACGGCTAAAAACAATATATAAACTATGAGCAAACTATACACTCAACAGGACATATATATATATATTTAAAGACACGGACTGCAAAGGCCGCTGCTGCGAGAACAGCCGTGAGGGTTTACGTGCTGCCAGGACTCGAGGGCCTGAGCTGCAGGGAAAGCTTGGGCAGGCTAGGACTCTATTCCTTGGAGCACAGGAGGTTGAGGGGTGATCTTATAGAGGTGTATAAAATCATGAGCGGAATAGTTAAGGGAGTTGTTATCCAGAGTCAGGAATCGAGAGTCATTGGATCCATGTTTATGGTGAGAAGGAAAAGATCCGAGGGGTAATTTATTCACACAGAGGGTGGTGGATGTATGGAACGAGCTGCCAGTGGAGGTTGTTGAGGCGGGCAGTATAACAATATTTAAAAGACACCTGATAGGCACAAAATGCTGGAGTAACTCAGCGGGACAGGCAGCATCTCTGGGGAGAAGGAATGGGTGATGTTTCGGGACGAGACCCTTCTTCAGACAGTCACGGGTAAAGGGAAACAGATATAGACGGTGATGTGGAGAGATATAGAGCAATGAGTGAAAGATATGCAAAAAAGTCATGATGATAAACAAAACAGGCCATTGTTCGCTGTTTGTTGGGTGAAAACGAGAAGCTGGTGCAACTAGGGCGGGGAGGGATAGAGAGAGAGGGAATGCAGGGGTTACTTGAAGTTAGAGAAGTCAATCTTCATACCGCCGGGGTGTAAGCTGCCCAAGCCAAATATGAGGTGCTGTTCCTCCAATTTGCGCTGGGCCTCACGCTTTCAGTGGAGGAGGCCCAGGACAGAAAGGTCAGTGTGGGAATGGGAGGGGGAGTTAAAGTGTTTGGCAACCGGGAGATCAGGTAGGTCCAGGCGGACTGAGCTACATCTATCAAGTTACGAGCGGAACAGATAGGGTGGACAGTCAAAACCTTTTTCCCCAGTGTAGTGTTTCAAGAGAGAGCTAGATAGGGCTCTTAAAGATGGTGGAGTCAGGGGATATGGGGAGAAGGCAGGAACTGGGTGCTGATTGGGGATGATCAGCCATGATCACATTGAATGGCGGTGCTGGCTCGAAGGGCCGAATGGCCTACCCCTGCACCTATTGTCGATTGTCCAACACCAAAGAACGCAACTTCAAGGTTCTGAGAGTCAGGGGAAAGTGAAACAAGAGATATAGACGATGATGTAGAGAGATAGAGAACCATGAATGAAAGATATGCAAAAAAAGTAACGATGATAAAGGAAACAGGCCATTGTTATCAGTCTGCAGAAGGGTTTCGGCCCGAAACGTAGCCTATTTCCTTCGCTCCATAGATGCTGCTGCACCCGCTGAGTTTCTCCAACATTTTGTGTCTACCTTCAATTTTCCAGCATCTGCAGTTCCTTCTTAAACACATTGTTAAGTAAGTAAGTACGTTTATTGGCCAAGTATTCACATACAAGGAATTTGCCTTGGTGCTCCGCCCACAAGTAACAACATGACATGCATTGACAGTTACGAATGACTCAGAAAACACTAAACATTAATAATAATAAAACATTAATGATAAAACACCGTTAAAAATTAATGATAAAACACCATCACTGATAAAACACCATGATAAAACTGTATGTTGGGTGAGAACGAGAAGCTGGTGACACTTGGATTGGGGGGGATGGAGAGAGAGGGACAGGTACATGGATAGGAAAGGTTTAGAGGGGTATGGAGGGGCGCCACGTGGCTTAGAAACATAGAAAAATAGGGATATGGGGAAGAAGCAGGAACGGGGTACTGATTTTAGATGATCAGCCTTGATCATATTGAATGGCGGTGCTGGTTCGAAGGGCTATTCGGTCCTTCGAGCCACCACCGCCATTCAATATGATCATGGCTGATCATCCCCAATCAGTACCCCGTTCCTGCCTTCTCCCCATCTCCCCTGACTCCGCTATTTTTAAGAGCCCTATCTAGCTCTCTCTTCAAAGCATCCAGAGAACCGGCCTCCAACGCCCTCTGAGGCAGAGAATTCCACAGACTCACCACTCTCTGTGAGAAAAAGTGTTTCCTCGTCTTTGTTCCAAATGGCTTACTCCTTATTCTTAAACTGTGGCCCCTGCTTCTGGACTCCCCCAACATCGGGAACATGTTTCCTGCCTCTAGCGTGTCCAAACCCTTAACAATCTTATATGGCCCTTCGTGCCAGCACTGCCATTCGATATGATCGTGGCTGATCATCTAAAACCAATGAATGAAAAACCAATTCCTGCTTTTCTCCCCGTATCCCGATTCCTTTAGCCCCTTGGTGCTAAATCTAACACTGTCTTGAACACTGTGTTGGTGGCTGCAGGAGATGATTGAGGAGCTGCAGAAACGCTGCATCCACATGGAGTATCCGCTGTTGGCCGAGTACGACTTCAGGAACGACACGGTCAACCCCGACGTCAACATCGACCTGAAGCCCACCGCCGTGCTGCGGCCGTACCAGGAGAAGAGCCTGCGCAAGATGTTCGGCAACGGCCGCGCCCGCTCCGGGGTCATCGTCCTCCCTTGCGGTGCGTTCCCGGTGCCGGCTCGAAGGGCCGAATGGCCTACTCCTGCACCTATTGTCTGTTGTTCCCGCCGTTTTATTCTGCTTCACTTTGAGGGGCAGCACGTTGGCGCGGCGGGTAGAGTTGCCGGGACCCGGGTTCCATCTTGACCGCGGGTGCTGTGCGTGACCGCGTGGGTTTTCTCCGGGGTCTCCGGTTTCCTTCCAACCTTAAAGCGGGCACGGTGGAGTTCCTACCTTACAGCATTTGCAGCGCCGGAGACCCGGGTTCCATCCTTACCGCGGGTGCTGCCTGTACGGAGTTTGTACGTTCTCCCCGTGAGCGCGTGGGTTTTCTCCGATTTCCTCCCACACTCCAAAGGCGTGCAGGTTTGTAGGTGCATTGGCTTGGTATAAATGTAAAAATTGTCCCTGGTGTGTTTAGGATAGTGTTAGACAATAGAAGATAGACAACAGGTGCTGGCCATTCGACCCTTCCAGCCAGCACCGCCATTCATTGTGATCATGGCGGAGTAGCAAGATGGATTCAACAGTGGCTGAATGGGAGATGTCAGAGAGTAATGGTGGATGGCTGTTTGTCAGGTTGGAAGCCGGTGACCAGTGGGGTGCCTCAGGGATCTGTGTTGGGTCCACTGTTGTTTGTCATGTACATCAATGATCTGGATGATGGGGTGGAAAATTGGATAAGTAAGTATGCAGATGATACTAAGATAGGTGGTGTTGTGGATAATGAAGTAGATTTTCAAAGTCTACAGAGAGATTTGGGCCATTTGGAAAAGTGGGCTGAAAGATGGCAGATGGAGTTTAATGCTGATAAGTGTGAAGTGCTACATCTTGGCAGGACAAATCAAAATAGGACGTACATGGTAAATGGTAGGGAATTGAGGAATGCTGTGGAACAGAGGGATCTAGGAATAACTGTGCATAGTTCCCTGAAGGTGGAATCGCATGTAGATAGGGTGGTAAAGAAAGCCTTTGGTGTGCTGGCCTTTATAAATCAGAGCATTGAATATAGGAGTAGGGAAGTAATGTTAAAATTGTACAAGGCATTGGTAAGACCAATTCTGGAGTATGGTGTACAATTTTGGTCGCCTAGTTATAGGAAGGATGTCAACAAAATAGAGAAAGTACAGAGGAGATTTACTAGAATGTTGCCAGGGTTCCAGCAACTATGTTACAGAGAAAGGTTGAACAAGTTAGGTCTTTATTCTTTGGAGCGCAGAAGGTTAAGGGGGACTTGATTGAGGTCTTTAAAATGATGAAAGGGATAGACAGAGTTGACGTGGATACGTTTTTCCCATTGAGGGTAGGGAAGATTCAAACAAGAGGGCATGACATGAGAATTAAGGGACAGAGGTTTCGGGGTAACGTGAGTGGGAACTTCTTTACTCAGAGGGTGGTGGCTGTGTGGAATCAGCTTCCAGCAGAAGTGGTGGAGGCAGGATCGATTTTAACATTTAAGAGTAAAGTGGATAGGTATATGGACGTGAAGGGAATGGAGGGGTATGGTCTGAGTGCAGGTAGATGGGACTAGGGGAAAACAAATGGTCGGCACGGACTGGAAGGGCCGAGAGGGCCTGTTTCCGTGCTGTAATTGTTATATGGTTATATTGTTATCATCCCCAATCAGTACCCCGTTCCTGCCTTCTCCCCATATCCCCCAACTCCGCTATCTTTAAGAGCACTATCTAGCTCTCTCTTGAAAGTATCCAGAGAACCGGACTCCACCACCCTCTGAGGCAGAGAATTCTACAGGCTCACAACTCTCTGTGTGAAAAAGTGTTTCCTCATCTCTGTTCTAAATGGCTTACCCCTTATTCTTAAAACTGTGGCTCCTGGTTCTGGACTCCCCCAACATCGGGATCATGTTTCCTGCCTCTAGCGTGTCCAAACCCTTAATAATCTTATATGTTTCAATAAGATCCCCTCTCATCCTTCAAAACTCCAGAGTGTACAAGCCCAGCTGCTCCATTCTCTCAGCATATGACAGTCCCGCCATCCCGGGAATTAACCTTGTGAACCGACGCTGCACTCCCTCAATAGCAAGAATGTTCTTCCTCAAATTAGAGGACCAAAGCAGCACACAATACTCCAGGTGTGGTCTCACTGGGACCCTGTACAACTGCATCTCCCCCTATCCCTAGATTCCCCGAGTGGGGATTACTGGTCGGTGCGGACTTGGGCCGAAGAGCCCGTTTCCGTGCTGTATCTCTCAACTAAACTAAACTAGCACTTGACACGTGTGACATTGACCGGTTGAGCAGTTTCTGCGCTGTATCGAAACTAAATTGAACTCCACGTGGAGTTTGCACGTTCCCCCTGTGACCTGGTGTGTTTTCTCCGGGTGCCCGGGTCTCTCCCCCTGTAGGTGCGGGGAAGTCGCTGGTGGGGGTGACGGCGGCCTGCACGGTGCGCAAGCGGTGCCTGGTGCTCTGTACCTCGGCCGTGTCCGTGGAGCAGTGGAAGTCCCAGTTCAAGATGTGGTCCACCATCGACGACAGCCAGATCTGCCGCTTCACCTCCGACGCCAAGGACAAGCCCATCGGCTGCTCCGTGGCCATCAGCACCTACTCCATGCTGGGGCACACCACCAAGCGGTCCTGGGAGGCCGAGCGTGTCATGGAGTGGCTGAAGAGCCAGGAGTGGGGGCTGATGCTGCTCGACGAGGTGCACACCATCCCCGGTAATCACCCTGCGCCAAGATTCACCCGCATGTTGCCAGGAATAGAATAGAATAGAAGACTTTATTGTCACAGGGAAATTATTCGCTTGCGTACCGTACCGAGGTATGCAGGTCGACCAAAATGCTGGAGAAACTCAGAGGGTGAGGCAGCATCTATGGAGCGAAGGAAATAGGCGATGTTTCGGGTCGAGACCCTTCCTCAGACTAATGTGAGGGTGGTGGGGGCGGGGGGGGGGGGCAGGAAGAGGCGGAGACAGTGGGCTGTGGGAGAGCTGGGAAGGAGGGAGAAAGCAAGGACTACCTGAAATTAGAGAAGTCAATGTTCATACTGCTGGGGTGTAAACTACCCAAGCAAAATATGAGGTGCTGCTCCTCCAATTTGCTGTGGGCCTCACTCTGGCCATGGAGGAGGCCAAGAAAAGAAAGGTCGGATTCAGAATGGGAGGGGGAGTTGAAGTGCTGAGCCACCGGGAGATCAGGTTGGCTATTGCGGACTGTGCATAGGTGTTGGGCGAAGCGATCCCCTATGCTTGGTCTCACCGATGTAGAGCAGTTGACACCTAGAACAGCGGATGCAGTAGATGAGGTAGGAGGAGGCGCAGGTGAACTTCTGCCGCACCTGGGAAGACTACTTGTGTCCTTGGATGGAGTCGAGGGGGGAGTTAAAGCGACAAGTGTAGGATTTCCTGCAGTTGCAAGGGAAAGTGCCAGGAGAGGGGTGGTTTGAGTGGGAAGGGACAGATTGACCAGGGAGTTACAGAGGGAGCGGTCTCTGCGGAAAGGTATGTAAATCGTCACCACCTAAAGGGCGCTGACAATGTTACAGATTCCCCCCGCCCCTCCCCTCCCCCCATGCCGGGTCCTCCATTGTTCCATCCCCCACCCTCACAGAGGTCCTCCCACACCGGGTCCCCCTTTGTTGACGACCGTCCTCACTTCCACGTCTGTCAGTCGGTCGGCGCCATCATCGATATCGCTGCACCGACCAATATCGCCGCCGGTGCTCTCCGTGGCGCCGACCTGCGCGGTTCCGCCTCCGACGTGCGAAAGGGGCTGAGCTACAGGGAGAGGTTGAGCAGGCTGGGTCTCTATTCCTTGGAGCGCAGGAGGATGAGGGATGATCTTATAGAGGTACAAAATCACCAGAGGAATAGATCGGGTAGATGCACAGAGTCTCTTGCCCAGAGTTGGTGAATTGAGGACAAGACAATATAGCTTTAAGGTGAAGGGGAAAAGATTTGATCTCATCGAGATGTACAAAATCATCAGAAGAACAGGCCATAAGATCATAAGTGATCGGAGTAGAATTAGGCCATTCGGCCAATCAAGTCTACTGCTGGCTGATTTAATCCTGGCTGATCTATCTCTCCCTCCTAACCCCATTCTCCTGCCTTCTCCCCATAACCTCTGATAAGAGGTTCAGGTAGACTGTGTCCCTTGCGCAGAGCATGTGTGTCCCGGATTCGCCGTATTTTATCCCGGCGAAATAAACTTTTTACGGTGTTCCGGCAGCCAAACATGCTGTTACGGAACACCGCCGCGCCGGTGTTCCTCCCGTGGTGAACACCGGCGCCATGTGTCCCCGGTTTGCCAGCCCGCGCGATCAGCGGCACTTTGCCGGGCCCTAGTGTCCGCGCCTGCGCAGTGGGGGAGAGTTGCCGGGCCCCAGTGGCCGCGCGTGCGCAGTGGGGGAGGGTTGCCGGGCCTTGCGCCATTTCGAGCCACGCCACGCCCGGCCCAGAGCCCGGGCGGCGCCGGCCCGCGCGATCAGCGGCACTTTCTTGCCGCCAGCCGGCCGCTCGCGGCAGCCCCATCACCGGGCCTCCCCCCCACCCCCACCCAGTGCGCAGGCGCAGACCCGCCGGCAACCTTGCCAAGTGCGCATGTGCCGCACCCGCCCGCCGGCAGCCCGCTGATCTGCACCAGTGCGCAGGCGCATAGCCGCCGGCAACAACCCCAGGTGAGTATTTTACGGAGAGAAATGCATTTAACCCCATTTGTTACGGACAAATGGGTTAAATGTTACTGTGAACTAAATTTAGGGTTGGCATCTCTGTCCCTTGCGCAGAGCATGTGAGTCGAGGACCAGAGGACATAGGTTGAAGGTGAAAGGGAAAAGATTAAATAGGAACCTATTGTCTTTCTGCTGGCTGGGTAGCACGCAACAAATTATTTCCACTGCACCCCGGTACATGTGACAATAAACCTCAGGGCGGTCACGGTGGCGCAGGGGTAGAGTTGCTGCCATACAGTGAATGTAGATCCAGACTACGGGTGCAGTCTGTACGGAGTTTGCACGTTCTCCCCGTGACCTGCGTGGGTTTTCTACGAGATCTTCGGTTTCCTCCCACCTCCAAAGACATACGGATACGTAGGCTAATTGGCTTGGTATAGATGTAAAACCTGTCGCAAGTGTGTGTAGGATATTGTTAGTGTGCGGGGTTCGCTGGTCGGTGTAGACCCGATGTGCCGAAGGGCCTGTTTCCGCGTTGTATCTTTAAACTAAGCTAAACTGTTTAGAGGGATTTGGGCCAAATGCAGGCAGGTGGGGCCAGTGTAGATGGGGGAGCATGATGGGGGGTGTGGGCTGAAGCTCCGCGCTGCGTGACTCCATGACTCTTTGTCCAGCGAGAATGTTCCGCCGGGTGCTGACCATCGTGCAGGCGCACTGCAAGCTGGGACTGACGGCCACGCTGGTGCGGGAAGACGACAAGATCGTCGACCTCAACTTCCTCATCGGGCCCAAGCTCTTCGAAGCCAACTGGATGGAGCTGCAGAACAGCGGGTACATCGCCAAGGTGCAGTGTGCTGAGGTGAGGAAATAGACAATAGGTGCAGGGGGAGGCCATTCGGCCCTTCCAGCCAGCACCGCCATTCAATGTGATCATGGCTGATCATCCCCAATCAGTACCCCGTTCCTGCCTTCTCCCCATATCCCCTGACCCCGCTATGTTTAACAGCCCTATCTAGCTCTCTCTTGAAAGCATCCAGAGAACCGGCCTCCACCGCCCTACGAGGCAGAGAATTCCACAGACAACTCTGTGTGAAAAGGTGTTTCCTCACCTCCGTTCTAAATGGCTTACCCATTATTGTTAAACTGTGGCCCCTGGTTCTGGACCCCCCAATATCAGAAGCATGTTTCCTGCCTCTAGCGTGTCCAAACGCTTAATAATCTTATGTTTCAATAAGATTCCCTGTCATCCTTCTAAACTCCAGAGTGTACAAACCCAGCCGCTCCATTCTCTCAGCATATGGCAGTCCCACCAGTCCCGCGAAGGCAAGCGTGCGTACGGGACTTTATTTACCACACATACCCACGTACAATGAATGTCATTGTTGTACACAGTTCAGTACAAGTATCGCCATACATAACTTGAGATTTCACAGTGGAGTGGATAAAATATGTAAGAAAGAACTGCAGATGCTGGTAAAATTGAAGGGAGACACAGAATGCTGGAGTAACTGAGCGGGTGAGGCAGCATCTCTGGAGAGAAGGAATTGGTGACATTTCGGGTCGAGACCCTTCTTCAGACTGATGTCGGGGGGGGGGGGACAGAGATAGAGTGTAATCGGAGACAGTAAGACTGGTGGGAGAACTGGGAAGGGGGAGGGGATGGAGAGGGTGGGAAAGCAAGGGCTACTTGAAGTTAGAGAAGTCGATGTTCATACTGCTGGGGTGTAAGCTGCCCAAGCAAAATATGAGGTGCTGCTCCTCCAATTTGCCCTGGGCCTCACTCTGACGGTGGAGGAGGCCCAGGTCAGATTGGGAATGGGAGGGGGAGTTGGAGTGCTGAGCCACCAGGAGATCAGGGAGGTTAAGACGGACTGAGCGGAGGTGTTCAGTGAAACGATCGCCGAGCCTGCGCTTGGTCTCGCCAATGTAGAGAAGTAGATAAAGATTAGCACTTAGGTACATCTTAAATAGACATCTCAGCTTGGATAGAGTGGACGTGGAGAGGATGTTTCCACTAGTGGGAGAGTTGCAGCCTCAGAATTAAAGGACGTTCCTTTAGGAAGGAGATGAGGAGGAATTTCTTTAGCCAGAGGGTGGTGAATCTGTGGAATTCTTTGCTACAGACCTCTGTGGAGGGCAAGTCAGTGGATATTTTTAGGGCAGAGATAGATACTTGATTAGAGCGGGTGCCAGGGGATATGGGGAGGAGGCAGCTCTTCCGACTGCGACACCGTGCCATCGCCTGCGTGCTCCTTCTCTAACGTGGCGCGATGACCCGGTGGGTCTCGGTGGGAGGAGGGCGGGCACAGAGAGATCTGACCTGACGCACAGAGCCAAGTGGAGGAACACCACCTCGTATTCCGCTTGGGAAGCTTTCAACCCAGCGACATGACTTGATGTCTCTAACTTCAACTTTCCCTCTCTCTCTCCAGACTTCTACCATCCTAGTTTTCCGACCAGGCTGACTGTCCTCCTGATTAAACGTTATCTTCTTATCCCTCAGTCTGCTTCCCCTACCTAACAATGATCTATTCTACATTTTCCTTGAACTTCACTCTCTTTGATATCTCATATTCACACCACACCCTTCCATATCTCCGTGTCTCACTCTCCTCTGACTCAGTCTGAACAAGGGCCTCGACCCGAAACGTCGCCCATTCCTTCTCTCCACAGATGCTGCCTGACCCGCTGAGTTACTCCAGCATTCTGTGAAACGTCGCCTATCCATGTTCTCCACAGATGCTGCCTGACCCGCTGAGTTACTCCAGCACTCTGTGAAACGTCACCTATGCATGTTCTCCACAGATGGGCAGCATCTCTGGAGAAAAGGAATAGGTGACGTTTCGGGTCGAGACCCTTACGGGTCTCAACCCGAAACGTCACCTATCCCTTTTCTCCAGAGATGTTATGTGACCCGCTGAGTTACTCCAGCACTCTGTGAAACGTCACCTATCCATGTTCTCCACAGATGCTGCCTGACCCGCTGAGTTACTCCAGCACTCTGTGCCTATCCTCTGACTACCCTCCCTCTCTTTGGTCGTGCAGGTGTGGTGCCCGATGTCGCCGGAGTTTTACCGGGAGTACGTGGCCATTAAGACCAAGAAGCGCATGCTGTTCTACGTGATGAACCCCAACAAGTTCCGCGCCTGCCAGTTCCTCATCCGCTTCCACGAGCGGAGAAACGACAAGATCATCGTGTTCGCCGACAACGTGTTTGCGCTGAAGGAATACGCCATCAGGCTGAACAGGTACGGAGCGGCCCAGCGTGTGGCTGTCCTCTATGTTAGTCTTAGTTCAGCTTCAAGCTATGAGTGGGTTTAACTCAGTGCTTCTTAAACTATTTCAGTGTCATTCACCCTTGAGTCGTTTAAGAAGGAACTGCAGATGGGGTGGAAGATTGTAACCTTCACGTGGTCCGTCCTGTTTCGACTAATGCAATCAACTTAGACAATAAATACAGGCGCAGGCCATTCGGCCCTTCAAGCCAGCACCGCCATTTAATGTGATCATGGCTGATTATCATATCTGAAGATGGATCTCGACCCGAAGCGTCACCTATTCCTTCGCTCCACAGATGCTGCCTCACCCGCTGAGTTTCTCCAGTATTTTTGTCTACCTTCGATTTTTCCAGCATCTGCAGTTCTTTCTTAAACGTGACGGATCATCCAACTTACTAACCACTTTCATGGCCTAAGTATAGGAAACAAATATCTAAATATCTGAATAAATTAAGTAACTCATCCTTCGTTCACCCCTCTAGTTTTATTCACACCAAAATAATTTCATTCACCCTTGGGTGAACCATTCACCAGTTTAAGAAGCACTGGGTTAACCTATGATGAGCGTTTCTGTCGTCACTGGGCCTGTACTCGCTGGAGTTTAGAAGAATGAGGGGGGACCTCATTGAAACGTAGCGAATAGTGAAAGGCCTGGATAGAGTGGATGTGGAGAGGATGTTTCCACTAATGGGGGGGGGGGGTCATAAGGAATAGGAGTAGAGGCAGGCCATTCGGCCCATCTAGTCTGCTCTGCTATTCAATCATGGCTGATCTATCTCTCCCTCCTTACCCCATTCTCCTGCCTTCTCCCCATAACCCCTGACACCGATACTAATCTGACACCTGTACTAATCTACGAGCCTCGGACTAACTGGATGTATTCGAGAGAGAGTTACATATAGCAATTAGGGCTAATGGAATCAAGGGACATGGGGAGAAGGCCGGAACGCGGTACTGATTGTGGATGATCAACTGTGATTATATTGAATGGCGGTGCTGGCTCAAAGGGCCTACTCCCTGTACCTATTTTCTATGTTAGAGATCAAAGCCTCAAAATTAATGTACATTCTTTCAGGAAAGAGATGAGGAGGAATTTCTTTAGCCAGAGGGGGGTGAATCTGTGGGATTCTTTGCCACAGACGGCTGTGGAAGCCACAAGTCAGTGGATATATTTAAGGCAGAGATAGATAGATTCTTGATTATTACGGGTGTCAGGGGTTATGGGGAGGATGCAGGAGAATGGGACATAGATCAGCCATGATTGAATGGCAGAGGAGACTTGATGGGCCAAATGGCCTAATTCTGCTCCTATTCCATATCACCTTATGAGGGAGGGTGATGGTGCGGCTGTAACTCTTCTGGTGATTAGAGGGGGGTCATTGACTCAGACAGTGTGGAAACAGGCCCTTTGGCTCATACTAGCCCACACAAATGGGATGGGACAGGTGTGTAATGTATCTCTACTGTGATGGGACAGGTGTGTGATGTATCTCTACTGTGAAGGGACAGGTGTGTGATGTATCTCGACTGGTGGGAGGGGTGTGTGATGTGATCACAGGTGGTGTGACAGTGTGTGACGTGCCGCTACTGACCGGTGGTGTTGCCACTTGCAGGCCGTACATCTATGGTCCCACCTCGCAGGGGGAGAGGATGCAGATCCTGCAGAACTTCACGCACAACCCAAAGATCAACACTATTTTCATCTCCAAGGTAAATGAGCTGCTGCTAGCCAGCACAGGAGCAGGGGTGGGGGGGGGGGGGGGGGGGGGGGGGGGGGGGGGGGGGGGCAGGAGGGAGCTGGGGGCGAGGTGCATCTGAGGTGTAGTGTCGTGCACCAATTTTCTGTTTCTATGAGTCTGGTCTGTGTGACGGACTGGGCTACATCCATAACTCTCTGCGATTTCTTGTGGTCATAAGCGTTAGAAGCAGAATTAGGCCATTTAGCCCATCAAATCTACTCCGCTTTCAATCATGGCTGATCTATCCCCATTCTCCTGCCTTTAGTTTAGAGATACAGCGCGGAAACAGGCCCTTTGTCCCACCGGGCCCGCACCGACCGGCAATCCCCGCACATTAACACAATCCTACACACTTGACTAGATGGGCTGAATGCCTAATTCTACTCCTATGACCACAAGAAATTGCAAAGAGTTATGGATATAGCCCAGTCCGTCACACAGACCAGACTCATAGAAACATAGACAATAGGTGCAGGAGGAAGCCATTCGCCCCTTCGCGCCAGCACCGCCACTCGATGTGATCATAGCAGATCATCCAAAATCAGCATCCCGTTCCTGCCTTCACCCCATATCCCTCGATTCCGTTAGCCTGAAGAGCTAAATCTAACTCTCTCTTGAAAACATCCAGTGAATTGGCCTCCACTGCCTTCTGTGGCAGAGAATTCCACAGATCACAACTCTCTGGGTGAAACAGTTTTTCCTCATCTCAGTCCTAAATGGCCTACCCCTTAATCTTAAACTGTGACCCCTGGTTCTGGATCCCCCCAACATCGGGAACATTTTTGCTGCATCTAGCCTGTACAATCTTCTAAGAATGTTATGTTTCTATTAGATCACATCTCAACCTTCTAAATTCTAGCGAATACAAGCCCAGTCGACCCATTCTTTCATCATTTGACAGTCCCGCCATCCCGGGAATTAATCTGTGAACCTACGCTGCACTCCCTCAATAGCAATAATGTCCTTCCTTAAATTAGGAGGCCAAAACTGCACACAATATTCCAGGTGTGGTCTCACTAGGGCTCTGCACAACTGCAGAAGGACCTCTTTGCTCCTAAACATGAATCCTCTCGCAATGAAGGCCAACATGCCATTAGCTTTCTTCACTGTCTGCTGTACCAGCATGTTTACTTTCAGTGGCTGATATACAAGCACACCCAGGTCTCGTTACACTGCCCCTTTTCCTAATCTGACACCATTCAGATAATGGTAGACAAAAAATGCTGGAGAAACCCAGCGGGTGAGGCTGGTCGAGACCCTTTGTCAGTCTGAAGAAGGGTCTCGACCTGAAATGTCGCCTGTTCCTTCTCTCCATAGATGCTTGCTATTGAGGGAGTGCCTCTGGAGTTTAGAAGGATGAGAGGGAATCTTATTGAAACATATCAGATTATTAAGGGTTTGGACACGCTAGAGGCAGGAAACATGTTTCTGATGTTGGGGGAGTCCAGAACCAGGGGCCACAGTTTAAGAATAAGGGGTAAGCCATTTAGAGCCTCACCCGCTGAGTTTCCCCAGCATTTTTTGTCTACCTTCGATTGTTCCAGCATCTGCAGTTCTTTCTTAAACAACCATTCAGATAATCATCAGCCTTCCTGTTCATGCCACCAAAGTGGATAACGTCACATTTGCCCACATTATACTGCATCTGCCCACTCACCCAACCTATCCAAGTCACCCTGCAGCCTCATAGCATCCTCATAGCAGTTCACACTGCCACCCAGCTTTATGTCATCTGCAAACTTGGAGATGCTACATTTAATTCCCTTGTCTAAATCCCCACCATCGACCCCATCTACGCTTCACCCTGGGGTCGATTTTTACATGAACCTACATTCTGCACGTCTTTATGGTGTGGGAGAAAACCAAAGATTCCGGAGACAACCCATGCAGGTCACTGGGAGAATGTACAAACTCCGTACAGGCACCACTCGTAGTCAGGATCAAACTCGTAGTCTGGATGCTTTCAAGAGAGAGCTAGATAGGGCTCTTAAAAATAGCGGAACCAGGGGATATGAGGAGAAGGCAGGAACGGGGTACTGGTTGGGGATGATCAGCCATGATCACATTGAATGGCGGTGCTGGCTCGAAGGGCCGAATGGCCTACTCCTGCACCTATTGTCTATTGTCTATAAACGCGGGTCTCTGGCACTTGCTGCAAGGCAGCAACTCCACCACTGTGCCTTCTCCCCATCATCCCTAATACCCGTACTAATCAAGAATCTGTCTCTCTGCCTTAAAAATATCATTTGACGGCCTCCACAGATTCACCACCCTCCGATTAAAGAAATCCCTGCTCATTTCCTTCCTAAAGGAACGTCCTTTAATTCTGAGGCTGTGGCCTCTGGTCCCAGACTCTCCCACTAGTGGAAACATCCTCTCCACATCCACTCTATCCAGGCCTTTCACTATTTGACTCTTGCACTCTTGGGCAGAGCTGTTCCGAAACCAAACTGTGATGCAGCCCGACCCTTTGCTTTCCGCGCGGCATCTGCGGAGGTTTGTGGGAGTGCGTGGCGACACGCTGAGTTCCCTCCGCACCCAGGGGACGTCCGCTTGTTGTAAGACAATCGGTGCAGGAGTAGGCCATTTGGCCCTTCGAGCCAGCACCACCATTCAATGTGATCATGGCTGATCATTCCCAATCAGTACCCCGTTCCTGCCTTCACCCCCATCCCATGCTGTTGCCTCAGCTTCCCGGAGGGCCTACCCTCACCACTGACGAGTGAGGAGGGGAGTGAGTGCCTGTGGAGGGGAGCGAAGGGAATGCCGGGGAGAGGAGTAGGAATGGGGTGGATAGGGAATGCCGGGGAGGGGAGTGGCAGAGGAGGGGGTGCCACGGGAGGGAAGGGAAGAGGCGGAGGTGCCACGGGAGCGCTGTAGGAGGGGAGTGACGAGGGGAGAGGGGTGGGGTGTGTGTGTGAGACGGAACCATAACCCTCCCTTTTCTCCGCCAGGTTGGCGACACCTCGTTCGATCTCCCCGAGGCCAACGTGTTGATCCAGATCTCCTCACACGGGGGGTCTCGGCGGCAGGAGGCCCAGCGGCTGGGCAGGGTGCTGCGGGCAAAGAAAGGTGGGTGGGGGACGCTGCCAACGCCTAGAGGGGGCAGGGGGAGGTGGGGAAGGGGAACAGGGTGGGAGGCGGGAGAGAGACGGGGGGAGATAGGAGAGGAGTGGGAACCTTTGCCTGGGAGGTGAGAGAAAGGGAGCAGGAAAGTGGGAGAAGGTGGGGTGGGAAGATGGGTGAGGTGGGTGGTGGGAGAGGAGGGGGTGGAAGAGAGGGGAGGTGAAAGGGGAGGTTACATAGATCGGAGAGGGGAGAGGAGTGTGGATTGGGAGAGAGGGAGCGGGGGTTGTGGGAGTTTTGGGTGGGGGGGGTGTCAGTGGGTGGGTGCCACGTGCTGGGGGTGGCGATGTGTGGGGAGGTAGGAGGGGGCAACCAGGCAGGCTCCAGGGGGAGAGGTGGGGGATGTGAGGGGGGGGATGTGTGGGGTGTGTGAGGGGGTGTGGGGTGGGGGTAGCAATGATTGGGGTGGGGGGTGATGACTGGGCGTGAGGGGTGGGGAAGTTGAGCGGGTGAGGGTAGGGGTGGAGGCAGTGTGTGAGGGTAAGATGGGTGGGGGTGGATGGACGGGACTTTGTGTCTGGGGGTCTCTGTGGGTTTGTGTCTGGGTTATTAGGTCAGGGTGGGGGTGGGAGTGTTTGGCTTTGAGGATGGGTGAGGGGAGGGGTGAGGGTGATGATTGTAAGGGGTTTGGGTCAGGGTTGCAGGTGTGGGGCTGTGCAAGGGTGGGGGGTGAGGATGGAAGGTGAGGGGGGGGGTGAGGGGGAGGGGTGGGGGGTGGTGGTGGGGGCGAGGGTGAGTGTGGTGGGGGGGGCGAGGGTGAGGGATGTGTGAAAATGTGTTTCCTCATCTCCATTCTAAATGGCTTACCCCTTATTCTTAAACTGTGGTTCTGAACTCCCCCAACATCGGGAACATGTTTCCTGCCTCTAGCGTGTCCAAACTCTTAATAATCTTATATGTTTCAATAAGATCCCCTCGCATCCTTCTAAACTCCAGAGTTTTCAAGGATCGGGACCCTTCTTCAGACTGAAGAATGGTCTTGACCCGAAACGTCGCCCATTCCTTCTCACCACAGATGCTGCTTGTCCCTCCGAGTTACTCCACCATTTTGTGTTCTCTCCTCTGCACTGCCCGTTCCCTGGTCCTCACACCTCACGTGCTCGGTCTCCATCTCTCCCGCAGGGATGGTCGCTGAGGAGTACAACGCCTTCTTCTACTCCCTGGTGTCCCAGGACACGCAGGAGATGGCCTACTCCGCCAAGAGGCAGCGCTTCCTGGTGGACCAGGGCTACAGCTTCAAGGTAGGCCAAGCCCACACACCGCGGGGGGCAGGGCTCAGTTCAGTTTATTGTCCCGTGTACCGAGGTACAGTGAAAAGCTTTTGTTGCGTGCTAACCAGTCAGCGGAAAGACAATACACGATTACAATCGAGCCGTCCGCAGTGTACAGTACATGATGAGGGAATAACGTTCAGTGCAAGTTAAAGCCAGTAAAGTCCGATCAAGGATAGTCCGAGGGTCTCCAATGAGGTAGATGGGAGGTCAGGACAAACTCTCCAGTTGGTGAGATGACGGTTCAGTTGCCTGATAACAGCCGGGAAGGATCCGTCCCTGAATCTGGAGGTAGGTAAAAATGTTGGAGAAACTCAGCAGCATCTAAAGAGTAAAGGACTAGGTGACGTTTCTGGTCGAAACTGAAGAAGGGTTTCGATCCGAAATGTCACCTATTCCTTTGCTCCATAGATGCTGTCTAACCTGCTGAGTTTCTCCAGCATTTATATCTACATTTTTATCGAAAATCAATTTTTCCAGAATCTGCAGTTCCTTCTTAAACTACTGAATCTGGAGGTGTGCGTTCGTTTTCACACTTCTGTGCCTCTTGCCCGATGGGAGATGGGACAAGAGGGAGTGACCGGGGAGGTGAGACTGGTCCCTGATTATGCTGCTGGCCTTGCCAAGGCAGCGTGAGGTGTAGAGGAGCCAATAGAAGGGAGGTGAGGGGTAACTTTTTCACAGAAAGTGTGATGGGTGTGTAGAACGAGCTGCCAGAGGAGGGACTACGCCGAAGTTTAAGAAACAGTTAGACATATACATGGATAGGACAGGTTTGGAGGGATATGGGCTAAACGCAGGCAGATGGGGTTAGTGTGGATGGGGCATGTTGGCTGGTGTGGGCGAGTTGGGCCGAAGGGCCTGTTTCCACACTGTATGTGACTATGACTGCATCTGTGAACCTGTCTCCTGTGCAGGTGATCACAAAGCTGGCTGGGATGGAGGAGGAGGACCTGTCCTTCAGCTCCAAGGATGAGCAGCAGCAGCTTCTGCAGAAGGTCCTGGCTGCGTCCGACCTGGATGCTGAGGAGGAGGTGGTGCTGGGCGAGTTCAACTCAAAGGGACAGGTGAGAGACGGCTGCAGGTGGTGGCTGGGAGCACACAAGGTGCACACTGCAGAGACGTGAAGTTGAAATGCTAGTTTAGTTTAGAGATAGGGCGCGGAATCAGGCCCATCGGCCCACCGAGCCCGCGCCAACGCGAACACTGTCCCACACACACTAGGGACAACTTACAATTACACCAAGCCAAATTAGCCTACAAACCCGCACGTCTTTGGAGTGTGGGAGGAAACCGGAGCACCCGGAGAAAACCCACACAGGTCACGGGGAGAACGTACAAACTCCGTACACGTAGTCATTTCCTTGAACATCGTCTGCTTTTATTTGTTGTTTTCACACCTTACCCTCAAGTTTCCCTTTCCCTGACTCTCAGTCTGAAGCAGGGTCTCGTCCCGAAACATCACCCATTCCTTCTCTCCAGAGATGCTGCTGGCCCCACTGAGTTACTCCAGCTTTTTGTCTATCTTCGGTGTAAACCAGCATCTGCAGTCCCTTCTTACACTTTTAATCTGTATAGTGTCAATTGAAATCCTTTTGCATGTATTATCCAGAGACTTACAGTGGGGAAACAGGCCCTTCGGCCCAACTTGCCCATACCAGCCAACATGCCCCATCTACACTAGTCCCACCTGCCTGCATTTGGTCCATATCCCTCCAAACCTGTCCTATCCATGTACTGTCTGTTTCTTAAACGTTACAATAGTATCTGCCTCACCTACCTCTTCTGGCAGCTCGTTCCATACAACCACCACCCTTTGCGTGAAAAAGTTACCCCTCAGATCCCAACTAAATCTTTCCCCCTTCACCTTGAACCTATGTCCTCTGGTACACGATTCCCCTACTCTGGGCAAGAGACTCTGTGCGTCTACCCGATCTATTCCTCTCATAATTTTATACACCTCTAGATGATCTCCCTCATCCTCCTGTGCGCCAAGGAATAGTCTGTGCCTGCCCAGCCTCTCATAGAAAGTAGGCCATTCGGCCCTTCGAGCCAGCACCGCCATTCAATATGATCATAGCTGATCAACCAAAATCAGTACCCCGTTCCTGTCTTCTCCCCATATCCCCAGATTACGTTAGCCCTAAGAACTAAACCTAACTCTCTATTGAATACATCCAGTTAGTCCTAGACTCGTAGATTAGTACAGGTGTCAGATTAATACGGGTGTCAGAGGTTATGGGGAGAAAGCAGCAGAATGAGGTTAGGAGGGAGAGATAGAACAGCCATGGTTGAATGGCGGAGTAGACTTGATGGGCCGAATGGCCTAATTCTGCTCCTATAACTGTGAACATCCCAGCACCGAGCATTCTCACATCACGTCACAAAGTGCCGGAGTAGGCCATTCAGCCCTTCGAGCCAGCACCGCCATTCAATATGATCATGGCTGATCATCCAAAATCAGTACCCCGTTCCTGCTTTTTCCCCATATCCCCTGATTCCATTAGCCCTAAGAGCTAAACCTAACTCTCTCTGCAAAGTCAAATATGGGTCCCTTGAAGGCAGACACGGGTGAAATAATTATGGGCAACAAGGAAATGGCAGAAGAGTTGAATAGGTACTTCGGATCCGTCTTCACTGAGGAGGACACAAACAATCTCCCAGATGTACTGGAGGACAGAGGATCTAAGGGGGTAGAGGAACTGAAAGAAATTTTCATTAGGCGAGAAATAGTATTGGGTAGGCTAATGGGACTGAAGGATGATAAATCCCCTGGGCCTGATGGTCTGCATCCCAGGGTCCTCAGGGACGTGGCTCTAGAAATAGTGGACGCATTGGTGATCATTTTCCAATGTTCAATAGATTCAGGATCAGTTCCTGTGGATTGGAGGATAGCTAATGCTATCCCACTTTTCAAGAAAGGAGTGAGAGAGAAAACGGGGAATTACAGACCAGTTAGCCTGACTTCGGTGGTGGGAAAGATGCTGGAGTCAATTATTAAAGAGGTAATAATGGGGCATTTGGATAGCAGTAAAAGGATTAGTCCAAGTCAACATGGATTTATGAAAGGGAAATCATGCTTGACTAATCTTCTGGAATTTTTTGAGGATGTGACAAGTAAAATGGATGAAGGGGTGCCAGTGGATGTAGTGTATCTAGACTTTCAGAAAGCCTTTGATAAGGTCCCGCACGGGAGACTGGTGACTAAAACTAGAACACATGGTATTGAGGGTAGGGTGTTGACATGGATAGAAAATTGGTTGGCAGACCGGAAGCAAAGATTAGGAGTGAACGGGTCTTTTTCCGAATGGCAGGCAGTGGCGAGTGGAGTGCCGCAAGGCTCGGTGTTGGGGCCGCAACTGTTTACCATATATATAAATGATTTGGAAGAGGGAATTAGGAGCTACACTAGCAAGTTTGCGGATGACACAAAGCTGGGTGGCAGTGTGAACTGTGAAGAGGATGTTAGGAGGTTTCAGGGTGACCTGGACAGGTTGAGTGAGTGGGCAGATGCGTGGCAGATGCAGTATAATATAGATAAATGTGAGGTTATCCACTTTGGCGGCAAACACAAGGGGGCAGATTATTATCTCAATGCGGTTAAGTTAGGTAAGGGGGAGGTACAGCGAGACCTGGGCGTTCTTGTACACCAGTCACTGAAAGTTGGCGTGCAGGTACAGCAGGCAGTGAAGAAAGCTGATGGAATGTTGGCCTTCATAACAAGAGGATTTCAGTACAGGAGTAAAGAGGTTCTTCTGCAGTTGTATAGGGCTCTGGTGAGACCACATCTGGAGTATTGTGTACAGTTTTGGTCTCCTAATTTGAGGAAGGACATCCTTGTGATTGAGGCAGTACAGCGTAGGTTCATGAGATTGATCCCTGGGATGGCGGGACTGTCATATGAGGAAAGATTGAAAAGACTAGGCTTGTATTCACTGGAGTTTAGAAGGATGAGGGGATATCCTATAGAAACATATAAAATTATAAAAGGACCGGACAAGCTAGATGCAGGAAAAATGTTCCCAATGTTGGGTGAGTCCAGAACCAGGGGCCACAGTCTTGGAATAAAGGGGAGGTCATTTAAGACTGAGCTGAGAAAAAACTTTTTTACCCAGAGGGTTGTGAATTTATGGAATTCCCTGCCACAGAGGGCAGTGGAGGTCAAGTCACTGGATGGATTTAAGAGAGAGTTAGATAGAGCTCTAGGGGCTAGTGGAGTCAAGGGATATGGGGAGAAGGCAGGCACGGGTTATTGATAGCGGACGATCAGCCATGATCATATTGAATGGCGGTGCTGGCTCGAAGGGCCGAATGGCCTCCTCCTGCTCTATTTTCTATGTTTCTTGAATACATCTCTATAGATCAGGCACTCAAGTCCAGTGCTTTCAAATGTTGTTACCCCTTTAATAGGTTATTATTAAATCTTTCCCCTTAAAACTGTTCTCTGGTTCTTGATTCCCTACTCTGGTTGCCTCTGCATTCACCCTATCTATTTCCCTCAAGATCTTGTACACTTGAGCGGCACGGTGGCGCAGCGGGTAGAGCTGCTGCCTCACGGCGCCAGATACCCGGGTTCAATCCCGACAACGGGTGCTGTCTGTACGGAGTTTGTACGTTCTCCCGGTGGCCTGCGTGGGTTTTCTCCGGGTGCTCCAGTTTCCTCACATTCCAAAGACGTGCAGCTTTGTAGGCTAATTGGTTTCTATAAAATTGTCCCTAGTACATGTAGGATAGTGCTGGAGTGCGGGGATCGCTGGTCGGTGTGGACTCAGTGGGCCGAAGGGCCTGTTTCCGTGCTGTATCTCTAAACTAAACTACACCTCTCTATAAGATCACCTCAGCATGGCGTCATCTTTTACATCCTGCTCCCAGACTCTCTCCCTCTCCTCTCCATCACACACACAAACCAACCTCCCTCCGATCGACTCCATCTACACCTCACGCTGCCTCGGCAAGGCCAGCAGCATCATCAAGGACCAGTCTCACCCCCGGTCACTCCCTCTTCTCCCCTCTCCCATCGGGCAAGAGGTACAGAAGTGTGAAAAAGCACACCTCCAGATTCAGGGACAGTTTCTTCCCGGCTGTTATCAGGCAACTGAACCGTCCTCTCACCAACTAGAGAGCGGTCCTGACCTCCCATCTACCTCATTGGGGACCCTCGGACTATCCTTGATCAGACATTGCTGGCTTTATCTTGCACCAAACGTTATTCCAATTATCCTGTATCTACACTGCGGACGGCTCGATTGTAATCATGTATTGTCTTTCCGCTGACTGGCTAGCAGGCAACAAAAGCTTTTCACTGTACCTCGGTACACAGGGCAATAAACTAAACCTTTCCCTCCCTCTCCAGATCTGCCGGCGTGCCGGCTCCATGAGCTCCATGTCGGGAGCGGACGACACCGTTTACATGGAGTACCAGCGGAGCAAGAGTTTCGGGAAAAACATCCACCCTCTCTTCAAACGCTTCCGGAAGTGAGAGGGTGGGGAGCAGAGGCCGACACTGGAGGTCAGGACAGTGTTGTTCACATTGAAAACCCCGCAGCAGCGTTGTCCCGTGATGTTTATAACGTTCACTCTCGGTCAGAGAGATGTTGCAATAAATAAGTATTTTGTATTAAATGTGGATTTCCTTTTTTTGGAGTCTCGCTCAGTCCGTTATATTTGGGTTGGTGTTTTGGAGTCCCAAGTTCACAGCTGAGTAAATGTGGCAGCTCGAGTCGACAGGGTGAAGAACGTGTGTGGTGTGCTTGCCTTCAATGCGAGGGCATTGAGTATCGGAGTCAGGAAGTCACAACGCGCAGAGTCTCTTGCCAGTGTTGGGGAATCGAGGACCAGAGGACGCAGGTTTAAGGTGAAGGGGAAAGATTTAATAGGAATCTGAGGGGTATCCTTTTCACACAAAGGGTGGTGGGTGTATGGAACGAGCTGCCAGAGGAGGTAATTGAGGCTGGGACTATCCCAACGTTTAAGAAACAGTTAGACAGGTACATGGATAGGACAGGAAGGTAGACAGAAATGCTGGAGAAACTCAGCGGGCGAGGCAGCATCTATAGAGCGAAGGAATAGGTGAAGGTTTGGGTCGAGATCCTTCTTCAGACCCAAATAGGACAGGATATGGGCCAAAATGCAGGCAGCTGGGACTAGTGTAGAAGGGTCATGTTGGCTGATGTGGCCAAGTTGAGGTGAAAGGTCTGTTTCCACACTTTGTGACTATCTCCACAGGTCAGGCAGCATTCAGAGCATTGCGAGCAGTTCTGGCTGCCCCATTACAGGAAGGATGTGGAGGCTTGGGAGACGGTTTATCAGAGTGATGAAACAAAGAACTGCAGATGCTGGTATATACCAAAGGTGGACACAGAGTGCTGGAGTACCTCAGCGGGTCAGGCAGCATCTGTGGAGAAAAGGGATGTGTGATGTTTTGTGTCAGGACCCTTCTTCAGACTCAGCCTGCCTGAATCCAGTCTGAAACATATAAACATAGAAATTAGGTGCAGGAGTAGGCCATTCGGTCCTTCGAGCCTGCACCGCCATTCAATATGATCATGGCTGATCATCCAACTCGGTATCCCGTACCTGCCTTCTCTCCATACCCTCTGATCCCCTTAGCCACAAGGGCCACATCTAACTCCCTCTTAAATATAACCAATGAACTGGCCTCCGCTACCCTCTGTGGCAGAGAGTTCCAGAGACCCATCACTCTCTGTGTGAAAAAAGTCCTTCTCATCTCGGTCCTAAAGGATTTCCCCCTTATCCTTAAACTGTGACCCCTTGTCCTGGACCTCCCCAACATCGGGAACAATCTTCCTGCATCTAGCCTGTCCAACCAAATAAAATTGAGAGGCATAGATTGGGTAGACGGGCAGAAGCTATTTGCCGGTGTAAATATCAAATATTGGATAACATGGCTTTAAGGTGAGAGGGGCAAAGTTTGGTGAGTGGGACAAAGGAGACGTCTGGGTAAGTTTCTTACACGAAGAATTCCACAGATTCAGCCTTAAGAATTTCCTCCTCATGTCCTTTCTAAAGGAACGTCCTTTTATTATGAGGCTGTGGCCTCTGGTCCTGGACTCTCCCACTAGTGGCCCCCGGCTAGCGGGCCCCGGTAGGAAAGCTCGTCGGTCGTGACCGGGAGAGAGCTGGAGACGTCGGGCGTGAGGAGCAAGGGCTGGTGGGAGGGTGAACCGGGGTAATACCTCCGGCTGCAGGCTTCAAGGTCACCTGCAGGAAGCGCCCCCAAGACACAGAGATGGCCGGGAGAGGAGAGGGACGTGGGTTCACGGGAACTGCTCCAGTACATCGAGCGCGAGGGGCCGACCGGACTTTGCACTTTGAGTAACAGTGCCAACATGTGTAATATACGCAAAAAGAACTTCACTGTGCAGTTGCATATGTGACCAATATTGACTGTGTGTGTGGGAAGGAACTGCAGGTGCTGGTTTAAACCGAAGGCAGACACTGAGGTAGATGCTGAAAGAATGAAGTAGCTGGGCTTGTACACTCTGGACTTTAGAAGGATGAGAGGGGCTCTTATTGAAACATATAAGATTATTAAGGGTTTGGACACACTAGAGGCAGGAAACATGTTCCCGATGTTGGGGGGAGTCCAGAACCAGGGGTAAGCCATTTAGAACGGAGACAAGGAAACATGTTTTCTCACGGAGTGGCGAGTCTGTGGAATTCTCTGCCTCAGAGGGCGGTGGAGGCCGGTTCTCTGGATACTTTCAAGAGAGAGCTATATAGGGCTTTTAAAGATAGCGGAGTCAGGGGACATGGGGGAGAAGGCAGGAACGGGGTACTGACTGGGGATGATCTGCCATGATCACATTGAATGGCGATGCTGGCTCGAATGGCTGAATGGCCTCCTCCTGCACCTATTGTGTATTGTCTATTGACACAAAATGCTGGAGTAACTCAGCGGGACAGGCAGCATCTCTGGAGAGAAGGAATGGTCGACGTTTTGGGTCAGATTCTGTCTATTAATTGTTCACGCTCCTTCTGCCACCTGACCTGTGACGTGTTGTGAAAATGCTCGGTGCTGGGATGTTCACAAGTTATAGGAGCAGAATTTCGCCATTCGGCCCATTGATTCTACTCTGCCATTCAATCATGTCTGATCTATCTCTCCCTCCTAACCCCATTCTCCTGCCTTCTCCCCATATCCCCTGACACCCATACTAATCAAGAACTTGTCTATTTCTGCCTTAAAAATATCCACTGACTTGGCCTCCACAGCCTTCTGTGGCAATGAGTTCCACAGATTCACCACTAAAGAAGTTTCTCCTCACCTTCT
Organism: Okamejei kenojei; assembly: GCA_035221665.1. Lineage (NCBI taxonomy): Eukaryota > Metazoa > Chordata > Chondrichthyes > Rajiformes > Rajidae > Okamejei > Okamejei kenojei. Next base: position 1,798,156 of record CM069137.1, read on the forward strand.
TTCTAAAAGAGCGCCCTTTAGTTCTGAAGCTGTGACCTCTGGTCCTAGACTCTCCCACCAGTGGAAACATCCTCTCCACATCCACTCTATCCAGGCCTTTCATTATTTAGTGCATTTCAATGAGGTCCCCACTTATCCTAAATGCCAGTGAGTGCAGACACTCATCGTGTGGTAAAGTTGACCAAGGTACAGGGAACTTTGTGCTAAATAGTCTCTAATTTCAGCCGATTGTTGGTGCAAAGTTTTTTTAACTTGTTCCTTTATTGTTGTTTAGTAAGTTAGTGCTACTGTGCCATGGAATGGATGGAAATGCAATCGCGGAGTTATCCAGGGCTGCTGGCGACTTCCCTGGATAATTCCTCGCTCCCACTGCTACAGCTTCGAGAGAGGTTTCCCCGAGAGGAAGGCGGCCAATAGGTCGGCGTTCCTGCCCTCCGGAGGAGAGGGCCAGCGGTCGTGGTCTGATGAGAGAGAAAACCAAGAACAGGTCACTGAGTAATTTTACAACAGACAATACACAACAGGTGCAGGAGTAGGCCATTCGGCCCTTCCAGCCAGCACTGCTATCCCCAATCAGTACCCGTTCCTGCCTTCTCCCCATATCCCGTGACTCAGCTATCTTTAAGAGCCCTATCTAGCTCTCTTGAAAGTATCCAGAGAACCGGCCTCCACCGCCCTCTGAGGCAGAGAATTCCACAGACTCACAACTCTATGTGTAAAAAAGTGTCTCCTCGTCTCCGTTCTAAATGGCTTACCCCTTATTCTTAAACTGTGGCCCCTGGCTCTGGACTCCCCCTACATCGGAAATATGTTTCCTGCCTCTAGCCTCTGCCTGTGCATGGTCCATATCCCTCCAAACCTGTCCTATCCATGTACCTGTTTAACTGTTTCTTAAACGTTGGGATAGTCCCTGCGTCAACTACCTCCTCTGGTAGCTCGTTCCAAACACCCACCACCCTTTGTGTGAAAAAGTTACCCCTTGGGTTCCTATTAAATCTTTTCCCCTTCAACTTAATCCTCTGGTCCTCGATTCCCCTACTCTGGGCAAGACACTCTACCTGATCTATTCCTCTCATGATTTTGTACACCTCTATAAGATCACCCCTCATCCTCCTGAGCTCCAAGGAATAGAGTCCCAGCCTGCTCAACCTCTCCCTGTAGCTCACACCTAGTCCTGGCAACATCCGCCTACTTTTTGACTATTGATGCAGAGGGTCCGCTGCTACTCTGGTTAAGTTTCATCATTGAAGACGTCGGGTGGCACGGTGGCGCAGCGGTAGAGTTGCTGCCTTATGGCTTTTGCAACACCCAAGACCCGGGTTCGATCCTGACTACGGGTGCTGTCTGTACATTGTCCCGGTGAGTTTTCGCCGAGATCTTCGGTTTCCTCCCACTCTAAAGACGTACAGGTTTGTAGTTTAATTGGCTTGGTGTACAGTGCCCTCCATAATGGGGGGACTATGTATAAACACTGCTGTAATTTCTACATGGTGAAACCAAATTGTATAAAAATGGCCTTTATTAAAATCTGGCAATGTGCACTTTAACCACATGTGATTTCTTGTGTAGTACAGAGGCAAATAAATAAATGATGGGTCTTTGTCCCAAACATTATGGAGGGCAGTGTGAGTGTAAATTGTCCCTTGTGTGTGCAGGATAGTGTTAGTGCGCGTGGACCGCTGGTCGGCCTGGACTCGGTGGGCCAAAGGGCCTGTTTCCGCGCTGTATATCTCTAAACAAAACCACACTACACTGAAGGTGATGGGCATGTTTGAAGAAGGAGAGAAAGAGAGAGGCTTGTCCTTACCAGGAACGTTCCAGGGGCTGTGGTAGAGACTTTGCCCGCCATCCACTCTCACCGTCTCACCGGTGATGAACGAGGCAGCGGGTGAAAGCAAAAAGCAAACGACAGGAGCGACCTGCAACCGGAGAGAACAGGATTCAGTTCAGTTTATTGTCACGTGTACCGAGGTACAGTGAAAAGCTCTTGTTGCGGAAAGACAATGCGTGATTACAATCGAGCCGTTTAGTGTGTATGGCGTCAGATGATGGGGTGTCTGGAAAATCTGTCTACCCTATCAGTAGAAAGATAGTGGGCCGAAAGGCCTGTTTCCACGCTGTATCTCTACAACTGTTCGTCCATCGTGCATAGGTAGAGTGGATGTGGAGAGGATGTTTCCACTCGTGGGAGAGTCCAGGACTAGAGGGCACAGCAGCAGAATTAAAGGATGTTCCTTAAATCAGCATCTGCAGTCCTATCCTACACATACTCCTTTGGGAGGGAGATGAGGAGGAATCTCTTTAGCCAGAGGGCGGTGAATCTGTGGAATTCTTTGCCACAGACGGCTGCGGAGGCCACAAGTCAGTGGATATTTTTAAGGCGGAGATACATAGATTCTTGATTAGTACGGGTGTCAGGGGTTATGGGAAGAAGACAGGAGAATGGGGTTGAGAGGGAGAGATAGATCAGCCATGTTGTTTAAGAAAGAACTGTAGATGCTGGAAAATCGAAGGTGGTCAAAAATGCTGGAGAAACTCAGCAGTTGAGGCAGCATCTATGGAGCGAAGGAAATGGGCAACGTTTTGGGCCGAAATGTTGCCTACTTCCTTCGTGCCATAGATGCTGCCTCACCCGCTGAGATTCTCCAGCATTTTTGTCTACCTTCGATAGATCAGCCATTATTGAATGGTGGACCTGATGGGCCGAATGGCCTAATTCTTCCCCTATGTCTTATAGAAACATAGAAAATAGGTGCAGGAGGCCATTCGGCCTTTCGAGCCAGCACCGCCATTCATTGTGATCCTGGCTGATCGTCCCCAATCAATAACCCGTGCCTGCCTTTCTCCCCATATCCCTTGACTCCACTAGCCCCTAGAGCTCTATCTAACTCTCTTAAATCCATCCAGTGACGGCCTCCACTGCCCTCTGTGGCAGGGAATTCCATCAATTCAGAACTCTCTGGGTGAAAAAGTTTTTTTCTCACCTCAGTCTTAATACAATACAATACAATACCGTTTATTGTCATTTGAACCTCATTGAGGTTGAAACGAAATTTAGTTTCTGCAGTCATACAAACAAGAAAAGAACCAAGACACGACACAATTTACTGTGATGGAAGGCAAAGTCTTATCTCTCCCCTGCACTCTCCATTCTCCTCCCGATGTCAGAGTCAAAGCCCCCGGCGGGCGATGGTAAATAAGTCCCGTGGCCATTCAGGCCGCGCGGGGCGATGCAAGGCCGCATTCCGGGTCTTGATGTTGGAGCCGCTGGCAGGCGCTAGCAATTCCCGCGGCCGTTAAAGCCGCATCGGGCGATGTAAGGCCCCGTTGCAGGTCATTTTCAACCCCACAACTCGAGCGGGAGAAGTTACCGCCGCGGGAGCTCCGAAAAGCGGTTTCCTACCAGGGACCCGCCAGCTCCCGGTGTTACCGTCCACCGGCCGGCAGCTGGAGCCTCCGCATCTCCGGGGTCGGGCAGCAGCAGCGCGCCACAGCTCCTCCCGTTCCTAACTCGGCCAGCTCCAGGACGGTGAGTGGTCCGCAGGCTCCGCGACTGGAGCCCCAGGTCCGGTTGGAGGCCGCTCCACGGTGCTAGGCCCCAACGGCAACGGAGACCCGACAGAGAAAAGGTCGGGTCCTCCTTTCTAAAAAAAAACCACTAACTACACTCAAACCACACAAAATATAAAAAAAGACAGACGGACTGCAGAGGCTGCTGCGACAAGAGTCGCGCCGCCCACCGGGACTGACCTCCCATATATTCTAAGACTATGGCCACTGGTTCTGGACTCGCCCAACATTGGGAACATTTTTCCTGCATCTAGCTTGTGCAGTCCTTTTAGAATTTTATATGTTTCTATAAGATATCCCCTCACCCTTCTAAAACTCCAGTGAATACAAACCTAGTCTTTTCAATCTTTCCTCATATGACAGTCTTAGGGATTTGACCGGATAGCACACAAACACATCGTCTCACGGCATCTCAGTAGACTTGGCAATAATAACCAGTGCCAACACGTCACTCAAACGACGAGAACTCACCTCCTCTGGAACTCCCAGCCTCTTCGCTGGGATCTTCGAGATGTTATCCTTGAACAAACTGGGTCCCAGTTCCTTGTAGTTAGCCACTGCTGATTCTGAAAAAATTATTCCCTGTGAGGGAGGAAAGTTTAGTTATATATCGCAGAAACATAGAATAATAGGTGCAGCAGTAGGCCAATTGGTCATTATTAATTGTTTAAGAAGGGACTGCAGATGCTGGAAATATCGAAGGTAGACAAAAATGCTGGAGAAACTCATCTGTGGAGCGAAGGGATAGGTGACGTTTTGGGTCTCGGACTCGAAACGTCGCCTATTCCTTCGCTCCATAGATGCGGCCCTTATTTAATTGGTTAATTGGCTTTGGTAATTCACAAGGAATCGTTTTTTTTTCAGAATCAGAATCTTACAAATTCGAAGGAGAAAATGGAGTTGGATTGGACGCACCCTCAGGAAACCAGCTGCAAACATCACCCGGCAAGCCCGGAAATGGAACCCCACCGAGGAAAAAGGAAAAGAGGTGGCCCCAGGAACAGCTGGAGAAGAGGAGTCCGGACAGAAATGTCCGAGAGTGGGCTCAACTGGGGAGATCTCTGGAAAGAACTGCCAACAACCGAATGAGGTAGAGGACATTTGTCCAATGGCCTATGCTCCCTAGATGAGCAATGGGGGCTTAAGAAGACCTATTTTCTATGCCTCTATGTTTCTATGTGTGGGCTGATCGCTGGTTGGCACGGGCTGGGTGGGCCGAAGGGCCTGTTTCCGCGCTGTATCTCTGGATGCAGATTCTAGTCTGGTCAGCCGGTGGTTAGGATTGCGGCTGGGATTCGGCATGGAGTGCCAGCCGGCGGCGGGGGAGGGGTGACGGAGCAAGAGGGGTGGGAGAAGGGGGAACCCACCGGTGCCACTGCATTGACCCGCACTCCACTGTCGGCCCACTCGATGGCCAGGCTCTTGGTGAGGTTGTCCACGGCTGATCTCGCTGCTCCTGTGTGACTGGGGGGGGGGGGGGGGCAGAATACAACTAGTTACAGGTCGACCTCAAACAGTCAGAATTTCAAGAGTCCTTTCATCTTTAGTTTAGTTTAGCTTTAGTATTATTTTATCCAGGAACTGCAGATGCTGGTTTACACTGAAAATAGACATAAAATGCTGGAGTAACTCAGCGGGGCAGGCAGCATCTCCAGAGAGAAGGAATGGGTGACGTTTCGGGTCTCAACCCTTCTGCTGAGTCTGAAGATGGGTCTCGACCCAAAACATTACACATTTCTTCTATCCAGGAATACTGCCTGTCCAGCATTTTGTGTCTATCTTACTTTAGTGTTAGTTTGGTGTTAGTTTAGTGTTAGTTTGTGTAGTTAAAGTTTTTGTTTGGTTTGGTTTGTTGCAAGCTAACCAGTCAGTGGAAAGACTATACATCGAGCCGTTCGCTGTGTACAGATACATGATAAGGGAATAACGTTTAGTGCAAAGTCTGATCCAGGATAGTCCGAGGGTCTACAATCAGATGGGAGTTCAGGACCACTCTATAGTTGGTGAGAGGACGGTTCAGTTGCCTGGGAATAAACTGTCCCTGAATCTGGAGGTGTGCGTTTTCACACTTGCCCGATGATAGAGGGGAGAAGAGGGAGTGACCGGGGGTGAGACTGGTCCTTAATGCTGCTGCTGGCCTTGCCGAGGCAGCGTGAGGTGAAGATGGAGGCGATGGAAGGGAGGTTGGTTTGCGTGATGGTCTGGGCTGCGTCCACAATTCGTTTAAGTATTAAAGTTTAAGTTTGGTTTAGTTTAGGAAGGAATTGCAGATGCTGGATTGAACCAAAGATAGACACAACAGGCTGCAGTAACTCAGTGGGTCTGGCAACATCTCTGGAGAAAAGGAATAGGTGATGTTTCAGTCTGAAGAAGGGTCTCAACCCGAAGCGTCATCTATTCCTTCTCTCCAGAGATGCTGCCAGACCCATTGAGTCACTCCAGCATTTTGTGTCTATCTTTAGATTACTTTATTGTCCACATCCCCGTGCGTGCAGGGTGCCCAGGTGTCACCAGCCGCCCGCCCCGGCCACTCACGCCATCCCCGGGAACCCTTTCCACATGTCCGCTACTATGTTGACGATGGAACCGCCGTTGTCTCTCATCCAGGAGCGATACACTGCAATGGAGAGAGCACAGAGCGAGCGTTAGGAAAGAGGCGGCGCGGTGGCGCAGCGGGTAGAGCTGCTGCCTCACAGCGCCAAAGACCCAGGTTCCATCCCGACTACAGTACTGCCTGTGCGGAACTTGTACGTTCTCCCTGTGACCTGCATGGGTTTTCTCCAGGTGCTCCGGTTTCCTCCCACACTCCAAATACGTGCAGGTTTGTAGGTTAATTGGCTTGGTGTAAATGTAAAAATTGTCTCTAGTGGGTGGATAGTGTTAATGTGCGGGGATCGCTGGTCAGCGCGGACCCGGTGGGCTAAAGGGCCTGTTTCCCCGCTGTATCTCTAAACTAAACTGAACTAAACGTACAGGTTTGTAGGTTGATTGGCCTCTGTAAGTTGCCTTGAGTGTGTGTATGATGGAAATAGTTTACAAGTTTGCAAGTTATAGTAGTACAATTAGGCCATTCGGCCCATCGAGTCCACTATGCCATTCAATCATGGCTGATCTTTGTCTCCTAATCCCATTCCCCTGCCTTCTCGCTTAACCCTTGGCACCCGTACTAATCAAGAATTTGTCTATCTCTCCCTTCAAAATATCCACTGACCTGGCCTCCACAGCCGTCTGTGGCAATGAATTCCACAGATTAACTGCCCTCTGACTAAAGACGTTCATCCTCATCTCTTTTCTAAAAGAAAGTCCTTTAATTCTAATTCTGGTCCTAGACTCTCCCACTAGTGGAACATCCTCTCCATGTCCACTCTCTCCAGGCCTTTCACTATTCTGTATGTTTCAATGAGGTCCCTCCCTCATCCTTCTAAACTCCAGCGAGTACAGGGCCAGTGCCGACAAACGCTCATCATATGTTAACCCACTCATTCCTGGGATCGTTCGTGTAAACCTCCTCTGGACCCTCTCCAGAGCCGGCACATCCTTCCTCAGATATGGGGCCCAAAATTGCTCACATTACTAAATGTGGCCTGACCAACGCCTTATAGAGCTTCAGCATCACATCCCTGTTTTTGTATACCATCCCTCTTGAAATAAATGCTGGCATTGAGGGATGTGCTTCGGTATGGTAATACTCTGTGTACTGTTTGTACGAAAATAATTTCACTGTGTATTTGTACATGCGACAATGAAATCACCATTGATTCCCCTCTCCCCCAGGCCTGGATAGAGTGGATGTGGAGAGGATGTTTCCACTAGTACCAGAGTCTAGGACCACAGCGCACAGCCTCAGAATTAAAGAACGTTCCTTTAGAAAGAAGACGAGGAGGAATTTCTTTAGATATAGGTACAAAATGCTGGAGTAACTCCGTGGAAAAGACAGCATGGAGAGAAGGAATGGGTGGCATTTTGGGTCGAGACCCTTCTAGTGAGATGGGTGGTGAATCTGTGGAATTCATTGCCACAGGAGGCAGTGGCGGCCACAAGTCAGTGGATATTTTTAAGGCATAGATTATTGATTAGTACGGGTGTCAGGATTTAAGGGGAGAAGGCAGGAGAATGGGGTTGAGTGGGAGTGATAGATCAGCCATGATTGAATGGTGGTGTAGACTTGATGGGCCGAATGGCCTAATTCTACTCCTAGAACTTATGAAAATACATGAACGATTGAATGAATGAATGAAAATAGAATGCAGGCGTAGGCCATTCGAGCCAGCACTGTCATTCAGTTTAGAGATACTGCACGGAAACAGGCCCTTCAGCCCATCAGGTCCGTGCCGACTAGTGATCCCTGCACATTAACACCATTCTACACATACTAGAGACAATCTTTTACACATATGCCAAGCCAATTAACCTACAAACCTGTACGTCTTTGGAGTGTGGGAGGAAACCAAAGATCACAAAGAAAACCCACGTGGTCACGGGGAGAACGTACCCGGGTCTCTGGTGCTGCAAGTGCTGTAAGGCAGCAACTCTACCCGCTGCGCCACTGTGCCGCCCTAAATATGGTCATGGCTGATCATCCACAATCAGTACCCCGTTCCTGCTTTCTCCCCATATCCCTTGATTCTGTTAGCCCTAAGAGCTAAATCTAACTCTCCCTTGAAAACATCCAGTGAATTGGTCTCCACTGCCCTCTGTGGCAGAGAATTCCACAGATTCACAACTCTCTGGGAGAAAAAGTTTTTCCTCATCTCAGCCCTACATGGACTACCCCTTATTCTTAAACTTAAACTGACCCCTGGTTCTGGACTCCCCCAACATCGGGAACATTTTTCTGCATCTGGCCTGTCCAATCCCCTAAGAATTGTATGTTTCTTTATAAGATCCCCTCTCATCCTTCTAAATTCCAATGAATACAAGCCCAGTCGACCCATTCTTTCATCATACGTCAGTCCCGCTACCCCTCCCCTTTACCCCCCCCTCCCCCATTGATTGAATGAATGGTTTATTGGGACATGCAACGAGTCACAGTGGACTGGGAAAGACTGGGAAAATCAGGTTGGTACTGGACCCCAAGAAAGGGACTTTGTAGAGTGCCTTTGTGATGGATTCATAGAGCAGCTTGTACTGGAGCCTACCAGGGAGGAAGCAATTCTGGATTTAGTGTTGTCTAATGAACCAGATTTGATAAGGGGACCCAAGGTAAAGAAACCATTAGGAGGTAGTGAGCATAATATAAGCTTTAATCTACAATTTGAGAGGGAGTCGGTAAAATTGGAGGTGTCAGTATTGCAGTTGAACAAAGGGGCCTATGTTGGCATGAGAGAGGAGCTGGCCAAAGTTGACTGGACAGATACACTAGCAGGGATGACGGTGGAACAGCAATGGCAGGTGGTTCTGGGAATAATACAGAAGGTGCAGGATCATTTCATTCCAAAGAGGAAAAAAAAACTAAAGGGAGAAAAAGGTGACCATGGCTGACAAGGGAAGTCAAAGGCAGTATAAAAATAAAAGAGAAGTATGAAGGTAAATTAGCTGAATATAAAGGAGGATAGTAAAAGCTTCTTTAGATATGTGAAGGGGAAAAAAATAGTTAAGACCAAAGTTGGACCCTTGAGGACAGAAACAGGTGAATTTATTATGGGGAACAAGGAAATGGCAGATGAGTTGAACAGGTACTTTGGATCTGTCTTCACTAAGGAAGACACAAGCAATCTTCCTGATCTACTAGTGGCCAGAGGATCTGGGGTGGCGGAGGAACTGAAGGAAATCCACATTAGTCAGGAAATGGTGTTGGATAGACTGATGGGACTGGGCAGATAAATCCTCAGGGCCTGATGGTCTGCATCCCAGGGTACTTAAGGAAGTGGCTCTAGAAATCGTGGATGCATTGGTGATAATTTTCCAATGTCTAGTGGGGTGATGCAAGGCTCGGTGCTGGGACCGCAGCTATTTACAATATACGTCAATGATTTAGATGAAGGGATTCAAAGTGACATTAGCAAATTTGCAGATGACACAAAGCCGGGTGGCAGTGTGAACTGTGAGGAGATTTAGATAATGTGAGGTTATCCATTTTGGAGGCAAGATCGGGAAGGCAGATTATTATCTGAATGGTGTCAAGTTGGGAAAAGGGGAAGTACAATGAGACCTGGGTGTCCTAGTACATCAGTCACTGACAGTAAGCATACTGTACAGCAGGAAGTGAAGAAAGCGAATGGCATATTGGCCTTCGTATGAGGAGTTGAGTATACGAGCAAAGAGGTCCTTCTGCAGTTATACAGGGCCCTGGTGAGACCACACCTGGAGTATTGTGTGCAGTTTTGTCTCCTAATTTGAGGATGGACAAATTGCTATTGAGGGAGTGCAGCGTAGGTTTACAAGGTTAATCCCCGGGATGGCAGGACCAATATATGATGAAAGAATGGAGCGGCTGGGCCTGTATTCACTGGAATTTAGAAGGATGAGAGGATATCTTACAGAAACATATAAAATTATTAAGGGATTGCACAGGCAAGATGCAGGAAACATGTTCCCGATGTTGGGGGAGTCCAGAACCAGGGGTCACAGTTTAGAAACATAGAAATTAGGTGCAGGAGTAGGCCATTCAGCCCTTCGAGCCTGCACCGCCATTCAATATGATCAATGGCTGATCATCCAACTCAGTATCCCGTACCTGCCTTCTCTCCATACCCTCTGATCCCCTTAGCCACAAGGGCCACATCCAACTCACTCTTAAATATAGCCAATGAAACTGGCCTCAACTACCCTCTGTGGCAGAGAGTTCCAGAGACTCACCACTCTCTGTGTGAAGAAAGTCTTTCTCATCTCGGTCTTAAAGGATTTCCCCCCTTATCCTTAAGCTGTGACCCCTTGTCCTGGACTTCCCCAACATCGGGAACAATCTTCCTGCATCTAGCCTGTCCAACCCCTTAAGAATTTTGTAAGTTTCTATAAGATCCCCTCTTAATCTCCTAAATTCCAGAGAGTATAAACCGAGTCTATCCAGTCTTTCTTCATAAGACAGTCCTGACATCCCAGGAATCAGTCTGGTGAACCTTCTCTGCACTCCCTCTATGGCAATAATGTCCTTCCTCAGATTTGGAGACCAAAACTGCACGCAATACTCCAGGTGTGGTCTCACCAAGACCCTGTACAACTGAAGTAGAACCTCCCTGCTCCTGTACTCAAATCCTTTTGCTATGAAAGCTAACATACCATTCGCTTTTTTTCACTGCCTGCTGCACCTGCATGCCTACTTTCAATGACTGGTGTACCATGACACCCAGGTCTCGCTGCATCTCCCCTTTTCCTAATCGGCCACCGTTTAAGAATAAGGGATAGGCCATTTAGAACGGAGATGAGGAAAAACCTTTTCACAGAGAGTTGTGAGTTTGTGGAATTCTATGCCACGGATGGCAGTGGAGAGCGATTCACTGGGTGCATTCAAAAGAGAGTTAGATAGAACTCTTAGGGCTAGCGGAATCAAGGGCTATGGGGAAAACTGCAGGAACCGGGTACTGATTGTGGATGATCAGCTATGATCAGATTGAATGGTGGTGCTGGCTTGAAGGGTCGAATAGTCTACTCCTGCACCTAATTGTCTATCTATAAAAAAGAAGTGCAGATGTAGGTTTAAATCAAAGGTAGACACAAAATGCTGGAGTAACTACGCAGGTGAAGCAGCATCTCTGGATAGAAGGAATGGGCGACGTTTCGGGACAAGACCCTTCTTCAGACTGATGTGAGGGGAGGGGGCGGGACAAAGATAGAATGTAGTCGGAGACAGTAAAACTGGTGGGAGAACTGGGAAAGGGAAGGGGATGGAGAGAGAGGGAAAGCAAGGGCTATCTGAAGTTAGAGAAGTCAATGTTCATACCGCTGGGGTGTGACTACCCAAGCGAAATATGAGGTGCTGTTCGTCCAATTTGCGCTGGGCCTCACTCTGACAATGGAGGAGGCCCAGTACAGAAAGGTCAGATTGGGAATGGGAGGGGGAGTTGAAGTGCTGAGCCACCGGGAGATCAGGTCTGAGCGGAGGTGTTCAGCGAAACGATCGCCAAGCCTGCGCTTGGTCTCGCCGTTGTATTGAAGTTGATATCTGGAACAGTGGATACAGTAGATGAGGTTGGAGGAGCTGCAAGTGAACCTCTGCCTCACCTGGAAAGACTGTTTAGGATGGAGTCGAGGGGGGAAGGTCTATGTTTCTATGTAACTACCTTCCCGGCAGCAGAGGAAGGTCCCGGTGAGGTTGGTCTCGATGACGGCGTTCCAGCCCTTGGTGCTGATGTCCGCGGCAGGGCTGAGGAACTGCCCACCGCCGTTGTTGACCAGGTAGTCGATACGGCCGTGTAGAGCCAACACCTGCTGCATCAGGCTCTTCACCTGCCCGGCACACAACACCACAACAAACCGTCAGGCAAGGAGCGGCAGATGCTGCTTTACACCAAAGACGGACACGAACAAGGTCATCAGTGATAGGAGCAGAATTAGGCCATTCGGCCCATCAAGTCTACTCTGCCATTCAATCATGGCTGATCTATCTCTCCTTCCTAACCCCATTACAGACAATAGGAGCAGAATTAAGCCATTCGGTCGATCAAGTCTACTCTGCCATTCAATCATGGCTGATCTATCTCTCCTTCCTAACCCCATTACAGACAATAGACAATAGGAGCAGAATTAGCCATTTGGCCCATCAAGTCTACTCCACCATTCAATCGTGGCTGATCTACCTCTCCCTCCTAACCCCCCTCCTGCCTTCTTCCCATAACCTCTGACACCCTTACCAATCAAGAATCTATCTCTGCCTTAAAAATACCCATTGACTTGGCCTCCACAGCCTTCTGTGGTAAAGAACTCCAGATTCACCACCCCTGACTGTACACCCCAGCGGTATGAACATTGACTTCTCCAATTTCAGGTAGTCCTTGCTTTCTCCCTCCTTCCCCTCCCCTTCCTAGCTCTCCCACAGCCCATTATCTCCGCCTCTTCCGTTTTTTTCCCGCCCCCACCCCCCCACCCACATCAGTCGACCCCACATCTCGACCCGAGAATGGAGCAGCTGGGCTTGCACACTCTGGAGTTTAGAAGGGTGAGAGGGGATCCCATTGAAACATATAAGATTGTTAAGGGCTTGGACACGCTAGAGGCAGGAAACATGTTCCCGATGTTGGGAGAATAGGGGATATGGGGAGAAGGCAGGAACGGGGTACTGATTGGGGTTGAACAGCCATGATCACATTGAATGGCGGTGCTGGCTCGATGGGCCGAATGGCCTACTCCTGCACCTATTGTCTGTTGAAACGTCGCCTATTCCTTCGCTCCATAGATGCTGCCTCACCTGCTGAGTTTCTCCAACATTTTTGTCCACCAAAGAAATTCCTTCTCATCTCCTTACTACAGGAACGTCCTTTAATTCTGAGGCTGTGACCTCTAGTCCTAGACTCTCTCACTAGTGGAAATATCTTCTCCACATCCACTCCATCCTAGAAGCTGGAGTAACTCAGCGAGACAGGCAGCATCTGTGGAGAACATGGATAGGTGATGAAGTTCAGTCTGAAGAAGGGTCCTGACCCAAAACATCACCAATCCAGATTCTCCAGAGCAAGTTACAACAAACCTTTACGCTTGGGTTGGTTTGGTCGAGATTCGTCATCTACCTGTACAAAATCATGAGATTCTCCTCGTGACCTGCGTGGGTTTCCTCCGGGTGCTCTGGTTTCCTCCCACACTCCAAAGTCATGCAGGTTTGTAGGTTAATTGGCTTCGGTATAAGTGTAAATGGTCCATAGTGTGTGTAGGATAGTGTTAGTGTGCGGGGATTGCTGGTCGGCGCGGACTTGGTGTGCCGAAGGGCTTGTTTCAGCGCTATATCTCTAAACTAAACTAAACTAAATATGAGGATAGACAAAAGTGCTGGAGAAACTCGGTGGGCGCGGCAACATCTATGGAGCGAAGGAAATAGGTAACGTTTTGGACCAAAACCCTTCCTCAGACATTTTGGCCCGAAACGTCGCCTATTTCCTTCGCTCCATAGATGCTGCTGCACCCGCTGAGTTTCTCTAACAGAGACTCAAAATCAAACTGAGTTTCTTTTGTCTACCTTCGATTTTCCAGCATCTGCAGTTCCTTCTTAAATAAAGTATATATGATGAGCGTTTGTAGGTTAATTGGCTTTGGTATAATTGTAATTTGTTCAAGAAGGAACTGCAGGTGCTGCAAAATCGAAGGTGGGCAAAAGTGCTGGAGAAACTCAGCGGGTGAGGCAGCATCTATGGAGCAAAGGAAATAGGCGACGTTTCAGCCCGAAACCCTTCTTCAGACTCTATTGTCCGTGGTGTGTGTAGGGTAGTGTTAGTGTGCGGGGATCGCTGGTTTCCACGCTGTGCCTCTGAACTAAACACTAGGCGCAGAGGACAGTGCTGGAGACAAAAGCACTTCCTTACTTCATCTTCCTTCCTGATGTTGCACTGGACCGGAGTGACCTTGGCGGGGTTGGAGGCGGGCATGGCCGCTGTAAGACGCTGCGCTGCTTCTGTCAGTCGCTCCATTCTGCGGGACGCGATCACCACGTTACATTCTGGGGACGTTAAATGGGGTCAGCAGTGTGGTGGACCAGCAGCAGGGGCACAGGCGGGCTGGGCAGTGCTGAGGGAGCGCCTGCCGCACCGGGGGGGGGGGGGGGGGGGGGGGGAGTGAGGGAGCGCCGCACTTGGGGGGGGAGGGGGAGGGGTGGGGAGGGAGGGGAGCGCGCACTCTGGGGGGGGGGGGGAGTGATATGAGCGCCGCACTCTGGGGGGGGGGGGGGGGAGAGTGAGGGAGCGCCGCACACTCTGGGGGGGGGGAGTAGTGAGGGAGCGCCGCACTCTGGGGGGGGGGGGGGAGTGAGGGAGCGCCGCACACTGGGGGGGAGGGGGGGAGCGCCGCACTCTGGGGGGGGGGGAGGAGGGAGTGGGGGGAGGGAGCGCCGCACACACTGGGGGGGGGGAGGGGGAGTGAACGAGCGCCGCACTCTGGGGGGGGGGGGGAGTGAGTAGGGTAGCGCCGCACTCTGGGGGGGGGGGGGGGGGGGGGAGTGAGGGAGCGCCGCACTCTGGGGGGGGGGGGAGGGGGGGGGGGCGGGAGTGAGGGAGCGCCGCACCCTGGGGGGGGGGGGGGGGGGGTGAGGAGCGCCGCACTCTGGGGGGGGGGGGGGGGGGGCAGTGAGGGGGGGGGGGGGAGCGCCGCACTCTGGGGGGGGGGGGGGAGTGAGGGAGCGCCGCACTCTGGGGGGGGGGGGGGAAGTGGGGGGGGGAGGGAGCGCCGCACTTGGGGGGGGAGGGGGGAGTGAGGGAGCGCCCGCACTCTGGGGCGGGGGGGGGGGATGGGGGGGGGTGAGGGGGGAGTGAGGGAGCGCCGCACTCTGGGGGGGGGGGGGGGAGGGTGAGGTGACAGCGCCGCACTCTGGGGGGGGACGGGGAGTGGAGTGAGGGAGCGGCCGCAACTCTGGGGGGGGGGGAGTTGAGGGAGCGGGAGTGGGAGGGGAGAGGGGGCGGGAGCGCCGCACTCTGGGGGGGGAGGGGGGAGTGAGGGAGCGCCGCACTCTGGGGGGGGGGAGGGGGGAGTTGAGGGAGCGCCGCACTCTGGGGGGGAGGGGGGAGTGAGGGAAAAGCGCCGCACTCTGGGGGGGGGGAGGGGGGATAGGAGTGAGGGAGCGCCCCGGGCGGGGGAGGGAGGGAGGTAGCGCCGCACCCAGGTGCCAGCAGCTGCGCCGCCACCGCCCCCGGATGCCGCTCCCGCCGCCCGTCACCACCGCCACCGCCGCCGCCATCTTGCCCAGAGATCCCAGGGCAGCAAGATGGCGGCGCCGCGCCGCGAAATCCACGGGCGGGGTGTAGTGACGTAACGAACGTCACGGCCGGGGTGGAGTGATGTAACGAACGTCACGGTTCCGGGGTGGAGTGATGTAACGGAACGTCCACGGTCGGGGTTGGAGTGACGTAACGGAACTTCAGGCCGTTGTGGAGTGACGTAACGGAACGTCACGGCCCGTGTGGAGTGTACGTAACGGAACGTCACGGTCGGGGTGGAGTGACGTAACGGAACGTCACGGAGCCGGGGTGAGGTGACGTAACGGAACGTCCACGGCCGTGGAAGTGACGTAACGGAACGTCACGGCCGGTGTGGAGTGACGTAACGGAACGTCACGGCCGGGGTGGAGTGACGTAACGGAACGTCACGGCCGGGTGGAGTGACGTAACGGAACGTCACGGCCGGGGTGGAGTGACGTAACGGAACGTCACGGCCGGGTGGAGTGACGTAACGGATACGTCACGGTCGGGTGGCGTGAACGTAACGGAACGTCCCACGGAGCCGGGGGGAGTGACGTAAACGGAACGTCACGGCCGCCACTTCTTGGGCGGGAGCCTCCTCGCTGTGCCGTTCCGCTCCCTGCTACACCAGCAGCGTTGCAAGCAACCCTACAGACGATCAAGGTGCACATAGAAAGTTATTAGATTTATTTTTTGTAATATAGATCTTTACTTACTTACCACTAAATTAACCTTAAATAACACCTCTCGATTCTCCCTCTCTCTACACCCCACCTCCCCACTTCTCTAAAACCCTCTCCTTCCCCCACTTACTCATCTTCACCGTCATCGATCTCTCCTCCTATCTCTCTCATCCCCCCTTCCCCTCTCCCCTACCCCCTTCCCTCACGCCTCCCCTCTTCCCTCACCCTCCCCCTCCTCCCCTCTTCCCTCTCCCCCTCCCTCTCCCTCTCTCACTCCCCACCTTCCTTCTCACTCCTATCCCCACTCTCTCCTCCCTCCTTCCCTCTCTCTCACCCTCC
>CM069137.1:1815060-1887709 GCA_035221665.1 Okamejei kenojei
GCTGCCGGCGGGCAGGTGCGGCACATGCGCACTTGGCAAGGTTGCCGGCGGGTTCTGCGCCTGCGCCACTGGGTGGGGGTGGGGGGGAGGCCGGTGATGGGGCCTGCCGTCGAGCGGCCGGTGGCGGCAAGAAAGTGCCGCTGATCGAGCGGGGGCCGCCGTCCGCCCGGGATCTGGCCGGGCGTGGCGTGGCCGAATGGCGCAAGGCCCGGCAACCATCCCCCATGCGCACGCGCGGCCACTAGGCCCGGCAACCCTCCCCCACTGTGCTCGCGCGGCACTGGGGCCCGGCCGACTTCCCCCACTGCGCAGGCGCGGACACTAGGGCCCGGCAAGTGTCGACTGATTGCAGGCGGGCTGGCAAACCGGGGACACATGGCGCCGGGTGTCACCACGGGAGGAACACCGGTGGCGGTGTTCGGTAACAGCATGTTTGGCTCCGGAACACCGTTAAAAGTTTATTCGCGGGATAAATACGGCGAATCCGGGAACACTTGATCTCTGCAAGAGGGACACAGTCTACCTGAACCTCATATCAGAGGTTTTTGTGGTGAGTGGAGGAGAATGGGGGTTAGGAGGGAGAGATAGATCAGCCAGGATTAAATCAGCCAGCAGTAGACTTGAATTGGCCGAATGGGCCTAATTCTACTCCAATCACTTATGATCTTATGGCTGTTTTCTGATGAATTTTTGTAATTCACGATGAGATCAATCTTTTCCCCTTCACTGTAAAAGCTATATTGTTCTTGTCCTCAATTCACAACTCTGGCAAGAGACTCTGTGTGCATCTACCGATCTATTACTCTGGGGATTTTGTTCCACCTCTATAAAGATCATCCTCTTCCGCCTGCGCTCCAAGGAATAAGACCAGCCTGCTCAACCTCTCACTGTAGCTCAGCCCCTTTCGCACGTCGGAGGCGGAAGCGCGCAGTGTCGGAGCCACGGGAGAGCACGGCGGCGATATTGGTCGGTGCAGCGATATCGATTGATGGCGCCGACGACTGACAGAGTGGAAGTGAGGTCGGTCGTAACAAAGGGGGGACCCGGTGTGGGAGGACTCTGTGAGGGTGGGGGATGGAACAATTGGAGGACCGGCATGGGGGGAGGGGAGGGGCGGGAGGAGAGGGAAATCTCGGTATTCATGTCAGCGCCCTTTAGGTGGTGTCGATTTACATACCGTTCCGCAGGGTACAGTCCCTCTGTAACTCCCTGGTCTATCTGTCCCTTCCACTCAAAACCAACCCCTTCTCATGGCACTTTCCCTTGCAACTGCAGGAAATCCTCACATTGTCGCTTTAACTCCCCCATCGACTCCATCCAAGTGACTCAAGTAGTCTTCCAGGTGCGGCAGAAGGTCCACCGCGCCCTCCTCTACCTCATTACTGCATCCGGCTGTTCTAGGTGTCAACTGTCTACATCGGTGTGAGGACCAAGGGCATAGGGGAATCGCTTCGCCCAACACCTATGCACAGTCTCAATAGCCAACTGATCTCACGGTGATGGCTCAGCACTTCAACTACTCCTCCCATTCTGAATCCGACCATTCTTTTCTGAGCACTCTCCGTGGCCAGAGTGAGGCCACAGCAACTTGGAGGACAGCACCTCATATTTTGCTTGGGTTAGTTTAACCCAGCAGGTATATGATCATTGCTTCCTCTTAATTTCAGGTATAGCCTTGCTTTCTCCTCTTCCCAGCTCTACCCACAGCCCACTGTCTCCCCCTCTTTCCTGCCCCCCCCCCCCGCCCCACCACATCACATTAGTCTGAGGAAGGGTCTCGACCCGAAACATCGCCTATTTCCTTCGCTCCATAGATGCTTTATGCCTCACCTCTGAGTTTCTCCAGCATTTTGGTCGACCTGCATACTCGGTACGGTCGCAAGGAATATTTCCCTGTGACAATTAAGTATTCTATTCTATTTCTATTCCTGGCCAACATGCGGGTGGGATTATTGGCGTCCCCCCCCCCCCCCCCCCCCCCCAGGGGTGATTACCGGGGTGGTGTTGCACCTGTCGGCAGCAATTCAAGCCCCCACTCCTGGCTCTTCAGCCACTCCATGACACGCTCGGCCTCCCAGGGACCGCTTGGTGGCGTTGCCCAGCAATGGAGTAGGTGCTGTTGGCCAGGAGCAGCCGTTGGGCTTGTCCTTGGCGTCGGAGGTGAAGCGCCGGAAGATCTGGCTGTGTCGATGGTGGACCACTCTTGAACTGGGGATTCCATGCTCCACGGACACGGCCGGAGGTTATCAGGCACCAGGCACCGATTGCGCACCGTGCAGGCGCCGTCACCCCCACCAGCGACTTTCCCGCTCCACAGGGGGAGAGGAATCGGGCACCCGGAGAAAACACCACCAGGTACACAGGTGGAACGTGCAAAACTCCACGTTTGGGGAGTTCCATTTTGGTTTCGATACATGCGCAGAGAAACTGCTCAACGTGGGTCAATGTCACATGTGTCATGTGCTGAGTTTAGTTTAGTTGAGAGATTACAGCACGGGGAATCGGGGCTCTTCGGCCCAAGTCCGCACGACCAGTTATCCCCTTCGGGGAAATCTAGGGATAGGGGGAGATGCAGTTGAACAGGGTCCCAGTGAGACCAATGGAGTATTGTGGGCTGCTTTGGTCCTCTAATTTGAGGAAGTAACATTCTTGCTATTGAGGGGAGTGCAGCGTTCGGTTCACAAGGTTAATTCGGATGGCGGGACTTGTCATTACGCTGAGGAATGGAGCAGCTGGGTTTGTACACTCTGGGAGTTTTGAAGGTTGAGGGGGATCTTATTGAAACATATAAGATTATTAGGGTTTGGACACGCTATAGAGGCAGGAAACATGATCCCGATGTTGGGGGTGTCCAGAATCCAGGTGCAAGCCACAGTTTAAGGAATTAAGGGGTGTAGCCATTTAGAAAAACAGAGAGAGGAACACTTTTTGTCACACAGTAGGAGAGTTGTGGAGCATGAGAATTCTCTGCCTCAGAGTGTGGGTGGAGTCCGGTTCTCTGGTTACTTTCAAGAGAGAGCTAGATAGTGCTCTTTAAAGATTAGCGGAGTTGGGGATATGGTGAGAAGGCAGGAACGGGGGTACTGATTGGGGATGTTTAACATTATAACCATTATAAACAATTACAGAACGGAAACAGGCCCTCTCGGGGGGGGACCCTTCCAGTCCGGTCCAACCATTTGTTTTCCCCTAGTCCCATCTACCTGCACTCAGACCATACACCGCCATCCTTCACGTCCATTACCTATCCACTTTACTCTTAAATGTTAAATCGATCCGGCATCACCACTTCTGCATGGGAAGCTGATTCCCAACAGCACCACCCTCTGAATAAAGAAGTTCTCAACTCACGTTACCCCGAAACCTCTGTCCCTTAATTTCTTTGTCATGCCCCTCTTGTTTGAATCTTCCCTTTTTTTTTTTTTTTTTACCTCAATGAGGAAAACGTATACACGGTCATCTCGGTCTATCCCTTTCATTCATTTTAATAGACCTCATAAAGTCCCCCCTTAACCTTCTGCGCTCATAGATTTAAAAGACCTAAATTGTTCAACCTTTCTCTGGTATATAGTTGCTGGATCCCTTGGGCAATGTCTTGTAAATCTCCTCCTGTACTCTCTCTATTTTGTTGACATCCTTCCTATAAATAGGCGACCAAATGTACACCCATACTCAGAATTGGTCTTTCCAATGCTTGTTCTATTTTTATCATTTACTTCCCATCTCTTATTTTCAATGCTCTGAGTATAAAGGACTGCACACAAAGGTTTCTTTACCATCCCGTTCTACATGCGATTCCATCCTTCAGGGAACTTATGACAGTTATTCCTAGTCCCTATGTTCCCAAAGCATTCCGCCCAATCCTGACCAGGTACAGGTTCGTCCCCTATCATTTTTTGATTTGTCATGCCAAGATGTTAGCACGGCACATCTTATCAGCTTTAAACACCATCTGCCATCTTTCAGCCCCACTTTTCCAATTGGCCCAAATCTCCTGTAGACTTTGAAAATCTTCTTCATTATCCACAACACCACCTATTAGTATCATCTGCATACTACTTATCCAAGTTTAACCCATCATCCAGGATCATTGATGTACATTGACAAAAAAGTGGACCCAACACGATCCTGAGGCACCCCATGGTCTCTCGGCTTCCAACCTGACAAACAGCCATCCACAATTACTCTTGACATCTCCCATTCGGCCACGTTGAATCCAGCTTGCTACTCGCCATGATCACATGAATGGCGGTGCTGCCTGGAAGGGTCGTCATGGCCAGCACCTGTTGTCTATCTTCTATTGTTAAACACTATCCAAAACACACAGGGGACAATTTTTACATTTATACCAAGCCAATTCACTACAACCCTTGCACGCCTTTGGCAGGTGGGAGGAAATGGAGAAAACCACGCGCTCACGGGGAGAGAGAGGAGGGGAGAACGTCACTAAACCTCCGTACAGGCAGCAACAGCGGTAAGGTGGACCCGGGTCTCGGCGCTGCAATTGCTGTTATGGTAGGAACTCCACCGTGCCGCTTTAAGGTTGGAAAGGAAACGGAGGACCCCGGGAAACCCACGCGGTCAGCACAGCACCGCGGTGTCAAGATGGAACCCGGGGTCCGGCAACTCTCCCGCGCGCCAACGGCTGCCCTCAAAGTGAGCAGAAATAAAACGGCTGGGAACACAGGACAATAGGTGCAGGAGAGGCCAGTGGCCCTTCGAGACGGACCGGGAAACGCACCGCAAGGGAGGACGATGACCCCGGAGCGGGCGGGGCCGGTGCCGAACATCTTGCGCAGGTCTTCTCCTGTGTACGGCCGCAGCACGGCGGGGGGCTTCGGTTCGATGTTGACGTCGGGGTTGACCGTGTCGTTCCTGAAAGTCGTTACTCGAACAGCGGATACTCCATGTTGGTGCGTGTTTCTGCTGCTCCTCAATCATTCCTGCAGCCACCAACACAGTGATCAGAACAGTGTTAGATTTAGCACCCAAGGGGCCTAATGAATCGGGTTACGGGGGAGAAAAGAGGAATAGTTTTTTCATTCATTGGTTTTAGATGATCAGCCAAGAGCATATTGAATGACAGTGCTGGCTCGAAGGGCATATAAGATTGTTAAGGACTTGGACTCGCTCGAGGAGAAAACAGGTTCCCGAAGTTGGGGGAGTCCAGACAGGGGCCACAGTTTAAGATAAGGAGTAAGACATTTGGAACAAAGACGAGGAAACTCTTTTTCTCACAGAGAGGTGGTGAGTCTGTGGATAATTTTCTGCCTCAGAGGGCGTTGGAGGCCGGTTCTATGATGCTTTGAAGAGGAGAGCTAGATAGGGCTCTTAAAAAATAGCGGGGTCAGGGAGATGGGGAGAAGGCAGGAACGGTGGTATGATTGGGGGTTGATCAGGCTTGATCATATTGAATGGCGGTGGTGGCTCGAAGGAGCGAATAGCCTCGAAACCAGCACCGCCATTCAATATGCTCAAGGCTGATCATCTAAATCAGACTGACCCCGTTCCTGCTTTTCCCCATATCCAATTTTTCTATGGTTTTAAGCACGTGGCGCCCCTCCATACCTCTAAACCCTGTCATATCTTTTACATGTACCTGTCTCCTCTCCATCCCCCCCCATCCAAGTCGCACCAGTTCGCGTTCTCACATCATACGTGTTATCATGGTGTTGTTATAGTGATGGTGTTTTATCAGTAATTTTTAACGGTGTTTTATCATTAATGTTTTATTATTATTAATGTTTAGTGTTTTTCTGATTCATTCGTAACTGGTCAATGCATGTCATGTTGTTACTTGTGGGCGGAGCACTAGGCAAATTCCTTGTATGTGAATACTTGGCCAAATAAACGTACTTACTTCTTTATCAATGTGTTTAAGAAGGAACTGCAGATGCTGGAAAATTGAAGGAATACACAAAATGATGGAGAATCTTCAGCGGGTGCAGCAGCATCTTTGGAGCGACGGAAATAGGCTACGTTTCGGGCGAAACCCTTCTGCAGACTGATAACAATGGCCTGTTTACTTTTTCATCGTTACTTTTTTTGCATATCTTCATTCATGGTTTTCTCTATCTCTCTACATCTCGTTCGCTATTATCTCTTGTTTCACTTTCCCCTGACTCTCAGAACCTTGAAGTTGGTTCTTGGGTGTTTGGGACAATCGACAATAGGGGCAGGGGTAGCCCATTCGGCCTTTCGAGCCAGCAAGCACCGCCATTCATGTGTTAGGGCTGATAATTCCCAATCTGCACCCAGTTCCTGCTTATCCCCATATCCCCTGACTCCACCATCTTTAAGAGCCCTATCTAGCTCTCTCTTGAAACTACATGGGGAAAAAGAATGGTTTTGACTGTCCACCTATCTGTTCCGCTCGTAAACTTGCTAGATTTGTAGTCAGTCCGCCTGGACTACATGATCTCCCGGTTGCAAACACTTTAACTCCCATCCATTCCCACACTGACCTTTCTGTCCTGGGCCTTCCACTGAAAGCGTGGGATGGCCCAGCGCAAATTGGAGGAACAGCACCTCATATTTGGTTGGGCAGCTTACACGGCGGTGTGAAGATTGACTTCTCTTAATTCAAGTAACCCTGCATTACCTCTCTCTCTCTCCATCCCCGCCCTAGTTGCACCTGCTTTCGTTTTTTCACCCAAACCAAACAGCGAACAATGGCCTCTGTTTTGGTTATCATCATGACTTTTTTGCATATCATTCACTCATTGCTTTATCGTCCACATCACCGTCTATATTGTTTTCCCTTTACCCGTGACGTCTGAAGAGGTCTGTCGAAACAGCACCCATTCTTCTCCAAGAGATGTGCCTGTCCCGCTGTGTTACTCCAGCATTTTGTGCCTATCAGGTGTCGTTAAATATTGTTATACTGCCCGCCTCAACAACCTCCCATGGCAGTCGTTCCATACATCCACCACCCATCTGTGTGAAAAATTACCCCTCGGATCTTTTCCTCTCACATAAAACATGGAAATCCATTGACTCTCGATTCCTGATCTCTGGATAACTACTACCTTAACTATTCGCTCATGATATTATACACCTCTATAAGATCACCTCAACCTCCGGTGCTCAAGGAATAGAGTCCTTGCTGCCCAAGCTTTCCTGCAGCTCAGTCCTCGAGTCCTGGCAGACGGTAAACTCACGGCTGTTTCGAGAGCGGCTTTGCTGTCCGTGTCTTTAAATTATATATTATATTTATGTCTGTTGGAGGGTATTGTTTGGTTCATAGTGTATATATTGTTTTTAGCAGTGTGTATGTTGGGGTGAGGGGGGGGATTCTTTTTTTAAAATCTCTCCTGTACGGGCGACCCGACCTTTTACCTGTCGGGTCTCCGTGTCGTGAGGCCTAGCACGCAGAGTGGCCTCCAACGGAAAGCGGACCTGAGAGCTCGGTCGCGGACCATGCGGGACTCACCATTATGCGGCTGGCGCTTCGGAGCGTGGTGAGTTGTGAAACTGAACGAGTGAGGCTAAAGCCGCAGCCCGTGTGGACGGTGACATCGGGAGCTCGCGGGTCCTGGTGGGAGGACTGCTTTTCGGAACTTCCGCCATCGGCAACTTTCTCCGCGCGAATGCGGGGGTGGAAAGCGACCGGAGCGGGGGCCTTACATCGCGGCAGCGGCTTTACGGCCCGCGGGACTTACCTATCGCCCGCCTGGGCTTCCAACATCAAGTCTTAGGCGGGCCTTGCATCGCCCCGCGCGGGCCTTGACGGTGCGGGACTTGCCACCACCCGCCGGGGGCTTGAACATCGGGAGACGAATGAATGGGGGTTAACAGAGGGAGAGACAATTACTTGCTTCCATACAGTGAGGAGGAGATTCACTTGTATGGATGTTCTGTGTAAATTGTGTTAATTGTGTATCTTGTTATTTGTTTCTTCTTGTTGTATGACTGCAGACAGAAACCAAAATTTATTTGAACTTCATTTCGATTCAAATGACAATAAAAGTATTGTATTGTAATTGGATAATGCAGCGCTCAAATAAGTAGAGCTTTTGAAATGGCTAAAACTGTGATGGATTGAATGGAATGAATGAATGCTTTATTGTCACCTGTGACAAGTCACGGTGATATTCGTACCTTGGTACCCTTTTCTGTCCTGGGCCTCCTCTTGTCAGCGTGAGGCCTCCCAGCGCAAATTGGAGGAACAGCACCTCTGATTGGCTTGGGCAGCTTACACCCGGCGGTTTGAGATTGACTTCTCTAACTAAAGTAAACCCTGCTTTCCCTCCCTCTATGCAAATAGACACCAGTTGGCAAAGTTGCAAAAATGACAAGTTTGCAAAGGCGGGTCCTCCTTTGTTCTCCTCTCTAACCCTCCACCTCACGGCGGGTCCCGCTTTGCCAGAATTAGTTACAGCACATAAAGTAGCTCCTGCCATGACCACAACACAGCGATTTGTGGCGCAGCCCCAGCCGTCTCACAACCACCTCCGTCCATCGACTCCATCTACACCTCACGCTGCTCGGCAAGGCCAGGCAAGTCATCAAGGACCACTCACCCGGTCCTCCTTCTTCCCCTCAGGCAAGGGGTACAGACAGTATGTGAAATGAAGCAACACATCAGTTTCAGGGACAGTTTTTCCCGGTGTTATCAGGCAACTGAACCGTCCTATCACCAACTAGGAGCGGTCCTGACGCTACTGTCTACTTCGTTGGAGACCATCGGCTGCCTTGTCGGACTTTGCTGCTTTACCAGAGAGCAGTCCTGACCACCCAATCTATTCATTGGAGCCATTCGAACTGTCATATGGATTTACCTGCACGAAAAATGAAGTTACCTGCATCCTTATCTGTGGTCTGTGATGGCTTGATTGTAATTCTTTAGCCTTTAGAGAGCGCTACTGTGTGGAACAGGGCTTAGCCAGTGGCTAACCAGGTATCATCCCGTACATAAGTTATATGCTACAGCGCCAGAATTAGGCCATTCTGCCCATTGTGTCTACTCCGTATTCAAAATGGTCTGATATATATCTCCTCTCAACTCCATCTCCTGCCTTCGCCGTAACCACCGCACCCGTACTAATCACTTGCGCGGTCGTTACAATTTTACGAAGCTATTAAACTACAACCTGTACGTCTTTTGGAGTGTGGGGAGGGAGGGGGAAACCGAAGATCTCGGAAGTACAACCCACGCAGAGTCTTGGGAAAGAGATAGGAGACATGCAAACTCCGTACCAGACAGCGCCGTAGTAAGGGATGGAACCCGGGTCTCTGGCGCTGTGAGGGCAGCAGCTCTACCCGCTGCGCCACCGTGCCGACCCACGGAAGAACATAGATCTGGAAAGGGTGGAGAGAGATTTACGAAGTTGTTTCAGGACACAAATTAATTATGAAATAGGGTGGCGCATCGGTAGAGTTGCTGCTCACGATGCCGGGACCGTGTTTCAATCTTATTACAGGTGCGTCTGTACGGAAGTTCTGTACTTTCTCCTTTCTCCAGGCTTTCTTCGGGTTTCCTCACACTCCAAAGACATTACAGGTTATGTGGGTTAAAATAAGTTGGGCTATAAACATGAAAATTGCCGCCAGTGATGCGTAGTTGTTGTATGTTATGTTGGTGTGCGGCGATCGCTGTAGGTGCAGATCATGCGTGGGCCGAAGGGCCGGTTTTGCACTCAATCTCTGAACTAGAACTAACTAAACCTACTGCGTGATTCACGGCCACCGGGTTAACTGCTTGGACTTCAAACGAGACGGTGTTGATGTTTCCTTCTCTCCTCGTCATTGTCCATCTGCTCAAGGAATTCAAACAGGTAGCGGGGACACGGGTTTGGGGCGAACGGTCCCCGATCCGGGAGGTCGATGGCGCGTTGTTTCTGCGTGGATTTGGGCATCTGCAAAATCGAATGATAGGAGCAAAGAGGTCTTCTGGAATTGTTACAGGTGCTAGGGAGACCACACTTGGGTGTTGTGTGCAGTTTTGGTCTCCTAATTTTCTGAGCAAGGAAAATCACACCACACATTCACATTGTAGGCTATTAGAGAGGATCGGTGTACAGCGTAGCGTTTAATCATACGGTTAATGCACGGGATGGCTGGGATGTCATATGCTGAGAGAATGGAGCGGCTGGGCTTGTCACTGGAGTTTAGATGGATGGGAGGGGATCTAATTGAAACATAAGATTGTTGAGGGCTTGGACACACTAACGGCAGGAAAACATGTTCCCGAGTTGGGGGAGTCCAGAACCAGGGGCCACAGTTTAAGATAAGGAGTAAGCCATTTAGAAGTGGAGACAAGGAAACACTTTTTTTTCACAGGAGTGGGTGTCTGTGGAATTCTCTGCCTCCAGAGGGCGATGGAGGCTGGTTCTCTGGATGCTTCAGAGAGAGCTAGATAGGGATTCTTAAGATAGCGGGAGTCAGGGGATATGGGGAGATAGAAGGCATGAACGGAGGATGATTGGGGATGATCAGGCCATGATCACATTGGAATGGCGGTGCTGGTAGAAGGGGCTGAATGGTCTACTCCTGCACCTACTTTCCGTTTGTGTGTATTGCATTCTTGGTCAACTCTGCCCCCACCCGGTGCTGCTTACCAACATGGGGATTTACTGGAGCGGTCCCATGATGAGTTCACGTCTCGTCGCCCTCTGCTGTGCGCAGTCGCACTGCTTGATCACCTTGTCCTGGCTGCACCCTCTGGATCAAGTCGGGATATGTGCTCTCCACAAAGTACCTGCAGGAACACAAACCAGCTCGTCCATCACACGCCTCAGCGCCTTGCTGTCCCTCCTGTTCATAAGTTCCTACGTCATAGGAGCTGACTGAAATCAGGCCATTCGGCCCATTCCACCATTCAATATTGGCTGGTTCTATCGAAGGTAGATAAAAATGCTGGAGAAACTCAAAGGACCCGTCATATATTCCTTCGCTCAATAGATGCTGCCTCACCCGACTGAGTTTGCTCGCATTTTTTGTCTACCATTATCTGAATGTGTCAGGATTAAGAGATGGGGAAAAGTGCAACGGGTAGTGCTGAGTTACTCCAGAATTTTTATCTGCCATCGATTTTCCCAGCATACGCAGTTCTTTCTTTAACATGGCTGATCTGATCTCTCCCTCTCAACCATTCTCCTGACTTCTCTCTTGACATCTGCACTAATCAAGAAAGCATTCTCTGCCTTAAAAATATCTTGTCTCCACAGCGGCTTGGCAAAGAATCCCCAGATTCACCACCCTTGGCTGAAGAAATTCCTCCTATCTCCTTCCTAAAGGTTCGTCCTTCTATTTGAGGCTGTGACCTCTGTTCCAGACTCTCCACTAGTGGTACATCCTCCCCACATCACTCTATCCAGGCCTTTCACTATTCAGTGAAGTTCAATGAGGTAGCCCCTTCATCCCCTCAATCTCCAGCGAGTACAGGCCCAGTGCTGTCAAACGCTCACCATATGTTAACCCCACATGTTAAACCTCCTCTGGACCCTCTCCAACACCAGACATTATGTATGACATTCAGTCTGAGAAGAAGGGTCCCGACCCGAAATGTCACGCTCCTTTTTATCCCGATCTGATCCTTGATCTGCTGAGTTACTCCTTCTCTTTGTGTCTACCTTCGATTTAAAACCAGCATCTACAATTCTTCCCTACTAAAATAAACTACTATACTAGTTAAAGAATACTAAACAGTTTAAGAATAAGGGGTAAGCCATTTAGAATGGAGCGAGGAAACACTTTTACTCACAGAGAAGTTGTGAGTCTGTGGAATTCTATGCCTCCGAAGGCGGGTGGAGGCCGGTTCTCTGGATGCTTTAAAGAGAGAGCTAGATAGGGCTCTTAAAGATAGCGGAGTCTAGGGATATGGGAGGAAGGCAGGAACGGTACTGATTGGGGGATGTTCAGCCCTGATCACATTGAATGACGGTGCTGGCTTGAAGGGCCGAATGGCCTAATCTTGCACCTATTGTCTATTGTCTAAATTAAATTAAATACACTAAATTAACTAAGCTTCTTTACTAATCTAAACTAAACAAAAAATTACTAAACTAAACATACTAAACTCTGAGAAAGGGTCTCAACCTGAAACGTCCACTATTCCTTCTCTCCATAGATGCTGCCTCACCGCGCGTGAGTTTTCTCCAGCATTTTTGTCTACCTTCGATTTTTCCAGAATCTGCAGTTCCTTCTTAAACTAAAGAAAATATACTAAACTAAACTCTTAAGGAAGAAACTGTTCTGATGAATGGGTTGTGAAT
Organism: Okamejei kenojei; assembly: GCA_035221665.1. Classification (NCBI taxonomy): domain Eukaryota; kingdom Metazoa; phylum Chordata; class Chondrichthyes; order Rajiformes; family Rajidae; genus Okamejei; species Okamejei kenojei. The sequence goes on from CM069137.1 coordinate 1,827,276, forward strand.
GGAAGATTTCTGCCTTTGTACCGTCTGCCCCAGTTTCACAGACGTGGACTGCATGCAGAAGTGTGGGCGTAAACTGACGCTTGAAGTGTTCCCGCGAACCGAGCTGTGGGTGTAACTCTGACATCATTGACCAAGCAGACAGCGGAACGATGGCCAGTTTCCCTACCTGTTGTGTTTCAGCACCAGCTTCAGCTTCCCATAATAAACCGTGCAGAGCTGCGGGAACAAACACAACATCCACACCTCAATCCACGCTCATAGGGAAAATAGGCAAGTATAGCCCAGAGAGAAAGAAACAAGGCCCTTCGGCCCACAATCTCATTTAGAGTGATTACAGCGTGGACACAGACCATTTGGCCGCAACCAGCCAACATGCTCCATCTACAACTAGTCCCACCTGTGGAGGTAATTGAGGCTGGGACTATCCCAACGTTAAGAAACAGTTAGACCTAGGCCCATATCCCTCCAAAACCTGTCCAATCCATGTACCTGTCTAACTGTTTCTTAAATGTTTGGGAATAGTCCAGCCTCAACTACCTCCTCCGGCAGCTTGTTCGGTTTGGGAAAGGTTACCCCTAAAATTCCTCTTAAATCTTTTCCTTTCACCTATGCCCTCAGGTCCTCGATCCCCTATCCTGGGCAAGAGACTCTGTGCATCTACCCACTATATTTCTCTCTCATGATCTTATACATTCCCATGCGATCATGATGGCAAGTTGAACTCTGCCTGCACGTGACCCGTTATCCCTCCATTCCCTGCATATCCTTGTGCTGTATCCAAAGCCTCCTCTTAAACACCACTATCGTATCTGCCTCCACCCCCACCCCTGGCAGGGCGTTCCAGGCACCCACCATCTTCTGTGTAAAAAAAAACTGCCCCTCACATCTCCTTTAAAATTTGCCCTATTCACCTTACAGCTTACGCCCTCTACTATTTCTCAATTTCCCCCTTGGGAAAAAAGGTCGTATGGTCGAAGTGATCGGAGCAGAATGAGTCCATTCGGCCCGCATCTAACTCTACTCTGCCATTCATCATCTCCCCCCTCCTGTACCCATTCTCTTGCCTTCTCCCCCATATACCCCCGACACCGTACTAATCAAAGAATCTGTCTATCTCTGCCTTTAAAAAAAAAAATGATCTATGCACATTTATGTTCACCCCTCAGCCTCCTGCGCTTCAAGGAATTCAGTCTGGCCTGCCCAGCATCCCTTGGTTTCGCCTCCGCAGCCTTCTGTGGCAAATAATTTCAAAAAGGTTCTGACTGTCTACCCTATCTCTGCGTTGCAGTCTGTAAACTTCCATCACATCTCTCTGACACTCCAGAGAATACATCCAAGTTTACCCGACCTCCCCTGATAGCAAAACCCTCTAATCCAGGGATCGTTCGGTGAACTCAAATGCAGGAGTAACTCAGCGGGACAGGCAGCGTCCCTGGAGAGAAGGAATGGGTGACGTTTCGGGTCGAGACCCTTCTTCAGACTCGAAATCGACCCAGAACGTCACCCCGTCCCTTCTCTCCAGAGATGCTGCCTGTCCCGCTGTGTTACACAGCATTTTGTGCCTCCTTCGTATCTAACCCGGCATCTTGCAGTTCTTTTCCTACACATCTTACTGGTGAACCTCCTCTGCATCCTCACTAATGCCTGCAATGAGGCGACCAGAAGTGCACGCAATGCACCAAATGCGGCCTGACCAACATCCTATAAAGCTGCATCATGAAAGTCCAGATTTACACTCAAGGCCACGACCGATGAAAGTAAAAGTGTACAGCACACTGCCTTGATCACTCTATCTACTTGTTTGCCACTTTAAGGGGCTTAGATTCCAAGATTCCTCTGTAATGCTTTAATACAGAGTGGAAACAGGCTCTTCAGCACAACTTGCCCACGCCGACCAACATGCCCCATCTACACTAGTCCCACATGCCCACATTTGGCCCATATCCCTCTAAAACCTGTCCTATCCATGCACCTGTCCAAATATCAGTCTGAAGTCGTTACACACGACTGTACTGCTAGACTCAACAACAACTTCATCAACAAGTTCGCTGATGACACAACAGTGGTGGGTCTCATCAGTGACAATGATGAGTCGGCGTACAGGATGGAGTTGGAGCTGCTCACAGGATGGTGCAAATCCCACAACCTCATTCTCAACGTGAGAAAAATGAAGGAGATGGTGGTTGACTTCAGGAGGGCGGGAAAACAACGCCATACACCTCTCTGCACATCGATGGAGCTGATGTGGAAAGGGTCAGCAGTGTGAAGTTCCTAGGACTCCACCTGTCAGATGACCTGATGTCCACGACCAACACCACAGCACTGGTCAAGAGAGCCCAGCAGCGACTACACCCTCTCCGAAGACTACGGAAAGCAGGTCTCCCCACTGCACACCTACGAACTTTTTATAGGGGGACAATCGAGAGGCACATTAACTAACGGCATCACCTCCTGGTTCGGGAGCTGCAAGGCACCAACTGGACAGGATTGTGAAGACCGCCAGCAGGATTATTGGTGCTCCACTCCCTTTATTGCTGGACATATACAGGAAGAGATGTATTAGCAGAGCCATCTCCATCATCAAAGACCCATACCACCCATCGCATCACATATTCTCCATCCTGCCATCTGGGAAGAGGTACAGGAGCATCAGCTGCAAAACCAGCAGGATGCTCCTCAGCTTCTTCCCGCAGGCAATTAGACTGATAAAACGGACTTTGCCCCTGCCAAAGTATCGCGCACCAAACACCAACCTGGACACACTGAAGCAGAGCCATTGTTGTGCCACTGCCGATCGGAACTCGTGACATATGTACTTTTATTCTCTATTTCTATTACTGAATGGACACTGGTTGAGAAACGCTTTTTTTCGTTTTCCTCTGGGTATGCAAATACTCAGAAAAATGATAATAAAGATATACAGATACAGATACAAAAGAAGGGTTTCAGCCCGAAATGTTGCCTATTTTCTTCGCTCCATAGATGCTGCCGCACCTGCTGAGTTTCTCCAGTACTTTTGTCTACCAAACATTGTTAAATATTGTTATAGTCCCTGCCTCAACTACCTCCTCTGGCAGGTAGACAAAAATGCTGGAGAAACTCAGCGGGTGAGGCAGCATCTATGGAGCGAAGGAATGGATGACGTTTCGGGTCTCGTTCCTTCGTTTCATAGATGTTGCCTCACTCGCTGAATTTCTCCAGCATTTTTGTCTACTTTTGATTGTTCCAGCAGCTGCATTTCCTTCTTAAACATACCTCCTCTGGCAGCTCGTTCTATACACCCACCACCCTCTGCGTGAAAAAGTTACCCCTCGGGTTCCGATCAAATCTTTCCCCTCTCATCTTAAACCTATGTCCTCTGCCCTACTCTGGGCAAGAGACTCTGTGCATCTATCCGATCTAGTCCCCTTATGAAGAGAAAAAGGTTAGTTAAAACAAATGTAGGTCCCTTGCAGTCAGAAACTGGTGAATTGATCATGGGGAACAAGGACATGGCAGACCAATTGAATAACTACTTTGGTTCTGTCTTCACTAAGGAAGACATAAATAATCTGCCGGAAATAGCAGGGGACCAGGAGTCAAATGAGATGGAGGAACTGAGTGAAATCCAGGTTAGCCGGGAAGTGGTGTTAGGTAAAGTGAATGGATTAAAGGCCGATAAATCCCCAGGGCCAGATAGGCTGCATCCCAGAGTACTTAAGGAAGAAGCCCCAGAAATAGTGGGTGCATTAGTGATAATTTTTCAAAACTCTTTAGATTCTGGAGTAGTTCCTGAGGATTAGAGGGTAGCTAATGTAACCCCACTTTTTAAAAAGGGAGGGAAGAGAGAAAAACGGGGAAATGACAGACCAGTTAGTCTAACATCGGTAGTGGGGAAAAATGCTAGTCCGTTATTTTAAGATGGAATAGCAGCACATTTGGAAAGTGGTGAAATCATTGGACAAAGTCAGCATGGATTTATGAAAGGTAAATCATGTCTGACGAATCTTATAGAATTTTTCGAGGATGTAACTAGTAGAGTGGATAAGGGAGAACCTGTGGATGTGTTATATCTGGACTTTCAGAAGACTTTCGACAAGGTCCCACATAAGAGATTAGTATACAAACTTAAAGCACGCGGTATTGGGGTTCAGTATTGATGTGGATAGAGAACTGGCTGGCAGACAGGGAGCAAAGAGTAGGAGTAAACGGGTCATTTTCAGAATGGCAGGTAGTGACTAGTGGGGTACCGCAAGGCTCAGTGCTGGGACCCCAGCTATTTACAATATATATTAATGATCTGGATGAGGGAATTGAAATGCAACAACTCCAAGTTTGTGGATGACACGAAAGCTGGGGGGCAGTGTTAGCTGTGAGGAGGATGCTAGGAGGCTGCAAAGTGACGTGGATAGGTTGAGTGAGTGGGCAAATGCATGGCAGATCCAGTATAATGTGGATAAATGTGAGGTTATCCACTTTGGTGGCAAAAACAGGAGGGTAGACTATTATCTGAATGGTGGCCGATTAGGAAAAGGGGAGATGCAACGAGCCCTGGGTGTCATGGTACACCAGTCATTGAAAGTAGGCATACAGGTGCAGCAGGCTGTGAAGAAAGCGAATGGTATGTTGGCATTCATAGCAAAAGGATTTGAGTACAAGAGCAGGAGGTTTCTACTGCAGTTGTACAGAGTCTTGGTAAGGCCACACCTGGAGTATTGCGTACAGTTTTGGTCTCCTAATCTGAGGAAAGACATTCTTGCCATGGAGTACAGAGAAGGTTCACCAGACTGATTCCTGGGATGGCACGACTTCCATATGAAGAAAGACTGGATAGACTTGGCTTGTACTCGCTGGAATTTGGAAGATTGAGGGGGGGGGATCTTATAGAGACTTACAAAATTCTCAAGAGGTTGGACAGGCTAGACGCAGGAAGATTGTTCCCGATATTGGGGTACTCCAGAACAAGGGGTCACAGTTTAAGGATAAGGGGGAAGTCTTTTAGGACCAAGATGAGAAAATCTTTTTTCACACAGAGAGTGGTGAATCTGTGGAATTCTCTGCCATAGAAGGTAGTTGAGGCCAGTTCATTGGGTATATTTAAGAGGGAGTTAGATGTGGTCCTTGTGGCTAAAGGAATCAGGGGGTATGGAGAGAAGGCAGATACAGGATACTGAGTTGGATGATCAGCCATGATCATATTTAATCCGAAGGGCCGAATGGCCTACTCCTGCACCTATTTTCTATGTTTCTTTGTTTATGATTTTATACACCGCTATAAGATCACCCCTCATCCTTCTGTGCTCTAAGGAATAGTTCTAGACTTCCCAACCTCTCCTGGAAACATAGACAATATGTGCAGGAGTAGGCCATTCGGGCCTTCGAGCCAGCACCGCCATTCAATGTGATCTGCTTCTGCTTGCATATGGCGTGCACAGCTTAAAGTTGTAGGACAACTTGTTCTGTTTGATCTTAATTGATTGTGCACGCCAGGTTGATTGCTTCGTCAAAACAGGGCGGACCACGTGAGCTTGCAATCTCCCACCCCATTCAATATGATCATGGCTGATCGTCCAAAATCAGTACCCCGTTCCTGCTTTTCCCAATATCCCTTGATTTTGTGAATCCCTGTAGCTCAGGGCCGCGAGTCCTGGCAACATCCTCGTTAATCCTCATGGACTAGTTTTGGAAAGCAGCATTCAAAAGAATAAATGAAACTTTATTGCTTTGCCGCCTATTTGCATGCGGGCTCAGTAGAGTATTTCTGTCCACTTCCTCATCAGGGATTGGGGGGCATGACAATACTCTCTTGGACTGCTTCTAAGGTAAAGCATTTCACTGTGTCAGAGCGGCACGGGGTGCAACGGTAGAGTTGCTGCCTTACAGTGCTGGCAATGCCAGAGATCCCGGTTTAATCCCGACTATGGGTGCTGTCGTATGGAGTTTGTACATTCTTCCCGTGACGTGCGTGGGTTTTCTCCGGGTGCTCCGGTTTCCTCCTACACTCCAAACACGTATAAGTTTGTAGGTTCATTGGCGTGGTGTACGTATAAATTTGTCCCCAGTGTGTGTAGGATAGTGTTTAATGTCAATAGACAATAGGTGCAAGAGTAGGCCATTCGGCCCTTCAAGCCAGCACCGCCATTCAATGTGCTCATAGCTGATCATCCCCAATCAGTACCCCGTTCCTGCCTTTTCCCCATATCCCCTGACTTCGCTACCTTCAAGAGCCCTATCTTGCTCTCTCTTGAAAGCATCCAGAGAACCGGTGTCCACCGTCCTCTGAGGCAGAGTATTCCACAGTCTCACATCTCTCTGTGAGAATCTCGTCTCCATTCTAAATGGCTTACCCTTATTCTTAAACTGTGGCCCCTGGTTCTTGACTCCCTCAACATCGGGAACATGTTTCCTGCCTCTAGCGTGTCCAAACTCTCAATGTGCGGAGATTGTTGGTCGGCACGGACTCTGTGGGCCGAAGGGCTGTTTTTGCGCTGTATCTCTAAACTAAACTAGCGCTTGGCACGTGACAATAAAAGCCCGATTGACCTGCTGAGCCTCACCTTAATGAACTGCAAGATGCCATCGGGAATGGAGGTCTTGCTGAGTTTCTGCAGGTACTCGATGATGTCGCTGGTCTGCAGGCCCACGCTGACCGCTGCGTACAGGGAGTAGGCGGTCAGCTTGTACTCGTGCGTGTGCGTGGGGCGGCACACCGGCTCGGCGATCGCCACCAGGAAGTCCTGAGCGTACTTGTAGACCGGCGAGAAGGCTTCCAGGAAAATGTGCCCGTCCGGAGCCTGCAGACGGAGCGGGAAGCAAGACGTCTCAGCAAAACAGTAAAGGAAGCAACATAAACACACACGGTGATGGGGTAACACCACTGTAAACTCCGTGGGTCAGGCAGCGGCATCTGTGGACAACATGAACTGCACATAATTGTGTGCAGTTTTGGTCCCCTAATTTGAGGAAGTACTTTCTTGCTATTGAGGGAGTGCAGCATAGGTTTACAAGGTTAATTCCCGGGATGGCGGGACTGTCATACGCTGAGAGAATGGAGCGGCTGGGCTTGTACACTCTGGAGTTTATAAGGATGAGAGGGGATCTCATTGAAACATATAAGATTGTTAAGGGCTTGGACACACGAGAGGCAGGAAACATGTTCCCGATGTTGGGGGAGTCCTGAACCAGGTGCCACAGTTTAAGAGTAAGCCATTTAGAACGGAGACGAGGAAACACTTTTTATCACAGAGAGTGGCGAGTCTGTGGAATTCTCTGCCTCAAGAGGGCGGTGGAGGCGGGTTCTCTGGATGCTTTCAAGAGAGAGCTAGATTGGGCTCTTAAAGATAGCGGAGTCGGGGGATATGGGGAGAACGCAGGAACGGGGTACTGATTGGGGATGATCAGCCATGATCACATTGAATGGCTCGAAGGGCCGAATGGCCTACTCTATTGTCCTACAGAGCTGCAACATGACTTCCTCACACTTGTACTCAAGGCCCCATCCAATGAAGGCAAGCTTAGCCTCAAGGTCCCTTCCAATGCAGGCAAGCATACCGTATGCCTTGATAGACAAAAGTGCTGGAGAAACTCAGCGGGTGCAGCAGCATCTATGGAGCGAAGGATATAGGCAATGTTTCGTCCCTTTGGCCCAATGAGTTTCTCCAGCACTTTTGTCTACCTTCGATTTTCCAGCATCTGCAGTTCCTTCTTAAATACCGTATGCCTTCTTTACCATTAATTTAGTTCAGTTTAGTTTATTGTCATCTGTACCGAGGTGCAGTGAAAATCCTTTGCTGAAAAATTTCAGATGACGTTTCGGGTCATGAATCAGTCTGATTGAAGGGGTCTGAAGAAGGGACCCGACCCCAAACGTCACCTATCCATGTTCTCCACAGATGCTGCCTGACCCGCTGAGTTACTCCAGCACTCTGTGAAAACGTCACCTATCCATGTTCTCCACAGATGCTGCCTGACCCGCTGAGTTACTCAAGGGTCTACTCCAGCAACTTGTATCTATCTCTATTGTGAGAGATACAGCGCAAAAACAGGCTCTTCGACACACCAAGTCTGTGTCTACTAACGATCACACTGTACACTGGGGACAATTTACAGAAGCCAATTAACCTACAAACCTGCACGTCTTTGGAGTGTGGGAGGAGACCGGAGCACCCGGAGAAAACCCATGCAGGTCACGGGGAGAATGTACAAACTCCACACAGACAGCACCCGTAGTCAGGATTGAACCCGGTATCTCGCGCTGTAAGGCAGCAGCTCTACCCTGCGCCTCCGTGCCGCCCTAAGTATTTGAAGACAATGTCTGCTTTCACAAGAGGCAGCGTGAAGGGTGGGGGCTGCAGCTCACAGACCCACCACCCCCTCCCCTTCAGCGAGCGGGGCAGGGGCAGCGGTAGAACCAGCGTCGCCCCTCTGCTGTTTCTGCAGTTACTAAAGCACAAAGTCGGTAGCTTCCAAGATGGCGTACTGCCCAGGCGACTATTTGTGCGTTTGCTACAGAAGCCGATCGACAGACTCATACTACAACCGCTCCACTCTTAAATCTACATTCCTACAGCAACACTAAACATTATCCTCTTCCTCATATATCTATACACTGCTAATTGCTCGATTGTAATCATGTATTGTCTTGGTGCTGACTGGAAAGCATGCAACAAAAGCTTTTCACTGTACCTCGGTACACGTGGCGATAACTAAACTGAACTGCGTCTGTGTTGTGCAAGAAGCCAAGGCAGTAGCTCTACCCTGCACCACTGCACTGCCACCACTCGATGGGCCGAATGGCTCCCATGACATGAAGTTATGAAGCAGGGTTTAGTGGGTTAGTGGAGGAAGGAACTGCAGATGCTTAAACCGAAAAGCTAGAGTAACTCAGTGGGGCAAGACAGCATATCTGGATAAAAGGTGACAGTAGACAATAGGTGCAGGAGGCCATTCGGCCCTTTGAGCCAGCACTGCCATTCACTGTGATCATGGCTGATCATCCCCAATCAGTACCCCGTTCCTGCCTTCTCCCCATATACCTTGACTCCGCACTCGTTAAGAGCTATATCGAACTCTCTTCAAAGCATCCAGAGAATCGGCCTCCACCACCATCTGAAGCAGAGAATTCCACTGATTCACAACTCTCTGGGTCGAGACCCTTCTTCAGGCGAGCCAGGTGAAAGGGAAATGAGAGTTCTGTCATTCATTTGTTCTATATCCCTCTATATCATTGCCTACATCATCATGTTACAGAAGCCAAGTAACCTACAAACCAAAGATAGGCACAAAAAGCTGGAGTAACTCAGCTGGGACAGGCAGCATCTCGGGAGAGGAGGCATGGGTGACGTTTCGGTTTGAAACCCTTCTTCAGACGTCATTGTCTATATCTCTTGTTTCCCTTTTCCCTGACTCTCTGTCAGGGGAAAGGGAAACAAGAGATATAGACAATGATGTGGAGAGATAAAGAACAAGAATGAAAGATATGCAAAAAGGTAACGTTAATAAAGGAAACAGGCCATTGTTAGCAGTTTGTTGAGTGAAAACGAGAAGCTGGTGTAATTTGGGTGGGGGAGGGATGGAGAGAGGGAATGCCGGGGTTATTTGAAGTGAGAGAAATCAATGTTCATACCACTGTGGTGTAAGCTGCCCAAGCAAAATATGAGATGCTGTTCCTCCAATTTGTGCTGGGCCTCACTGACAATGATGGAGACTGAGGACAGAAAGGTCCGTGTTGGAATGGGAAGGAGAATTAAAGTGTTTAGCAACAAGGAGATCAGGTAGGTCCAGGTGGATTGAGAGAAGGTGTTCAGCGAAACGATCGCTCAGTCTACTTTTGGTCTAGCCGATGTATAAGAGTCCACATCTTCTATAATGGATAATAGACAATAGGTGCGGGAGTAGGCCATTCAGCCCTTCGAGCCAGCACCGCCATTCAATGTGATCATGGCTGATCATCCACAATCAGTACCCCGTTCCTGCCTTCTCCCCATATCCCCTGACTCCGCTATCTTTAAGAGAAATTAGGTGCCCTATCGAGCCTAGCCATCTAGCTCTCTCTTGAAAGCATCCAGAGAACCGGCCTCCAAGGCAGAGAATTCCACAAACTCACAACTCTCTGTGAGAAAAAGTGTTTCTTCGTCTCCGTTCTAAATGGCTTACCCCTTATTCTTAAACTGTGGTCCCTGGTTCTGGACTCCCCCAACACCGGGAACATGTTTCCTGCCTCTAGCGTGTCCAATTCCTTAATAATCTTATATGATTCAATAAGATCCCCTCTCATCCTTCTAAACTCCAGAGTGTACAAGCCCAGCTGCTCCATTCGCTCAGCATATGTCAGTCCCGCCATCCCGGGAATTAACCTTGTGAACCTACACTGCACTCCGTCAATAGCAAGAATGTCCTTCCTCAAATTAGTGGACCAAAACTGCTCACAATACTCCAGCGGGTTAGTGCCAGGACCTACCACCCAGAGTGGCCGGGAGGAGTGGTCATCCTTCAGGAACATCTGGGTCCTGTAGTCCTTGGCTCCATACTCGTCCTCCTTGACCACAGCCTCCTCCACCTGCTTGCCAGCAGCAGAGGGAAGAGCCTCTTCCGAGTCCGCTCCTGCTGCCGCCTCATCCTCCTCCTCTTCCTCCTCCTCGTTACGCCGCTTCTTCGATTTCTTCTTGTCTGGGGAAAGAATATTCGACCAAGAAGTTTAGTACACAGAGTTGCAGGCCGTTCGGCCCACCGAGTCCGTGTCGACCAACTAGCACCACCGTACGCACACTAAAATGCACAATGCACACCTCCAGATTCAGGGACAGTGGGAGAGGGGGGGGGAGGTAATGGGGGAGAGAGGAGAGGAGGAGAGGGGAAGGGAGAGGAGGGAAAGGGAGGGGAGGGAAGGAGGGGGGAGATAGAGAGGGGAGGAGAGGGGAGGGGAAAGGAGAGGAGAGGGAGAGGAGAGGAGGGAGAGAGGAGAGAGGAGAGGGGAGGGGAGGGGAGATAGAGAGGGGAGGAGAGGGAAGGGGACGGGAGATAGAGAGGGGAGATAGAGAGGGGAGATAGAGAGGGGAGATAGAGAGGGGAGGAGGAGAGGAGGAGAGCACCACCCTACGCACACTAAAATGCACAATGCACACCTCCAGATTCAGGGACAGTGGGAGGGAGGGAGGGAGGGGGGGGGGGGAGGTAATGGGGGAGAGAGGAGAGAGAGGGGAAGGGAGAGGAGGGGAAAGGAAGGGAGGGAGGAGGGGAAAGGGATGGGAGAGGAGGGGAGGGAGGGAGGGAGGGGAGGGGAGGAGCGGGAGGGGGTGGGCAGGGACATGGGGGCCTGGGGACCGAGTCTGGTGTAGGGGCCGCGCGTCTCCACACCTCGCTCCTTCCTCCCCATCGCGACCGTCAGCTGCAGCGGCGTCACCGCGCATGCTCGGGCCCAGCCACACACGTGACCCGCTCTTTCCCCACACACGTGACCCGCTCTTTCCCCACACACGTGACCCGCTCTTTCTCCCACACACGTGACCCGCTCTTTCCCCACACACGTGACCCGCTCTTCCTCCCGAAGATGATCTTTGCTTTCTCCTCCCCTCCCCCCCCCCCCCCCCCCCCCCCCCCCCTCCCCCAAGCGCCGCGGGTTCGATCCCCGCACCGCCGCTGCTGTAGGTTTGGGTTTAATTTAGTTTCGCACAGTCGTTTAGTATAGTATAGTTCAGTAAACTTTACTAGTTTAGTCTAGTTCGTTTAGTATATTCAGATTAGCACATTTAGTTTAGTATCGTAGTTTCGTTTATTTAGTTTAGTTTGTTCAAGTAGGAACTGCAGATGCTGGAAAATCGCAGGTAGACAAAAGTGCTGGAGAAACTCAGCGGGTGCGGCAGCATCTGTGGAGCGAAGGGAATTGTATATTTAGTATAGTTTAGTTTAATAAAGTATTTTAGTTTTGTAGATATGGTTTAGTATATTTATTTTATTTTAGTATATTTAGTTTAGTTTAATATAGTTTAGTCAAGGTTTAGTATTTAGTTTAGCAAATTAGTTTAGTTTAGTCGGAAAGAATTGCAGATGCTGTTTTAAATCGAATGTAGACACAAAGTTCTGGAGTAACTCAGTGGGACAGAAACATAGAAAATAGGTGCAGGAGGAGGCCATTCGGCCCTTCGAGCCACCACCGCCATTCATTGTGATCATGACTGATCATCCCGTATCAATAACCCGTACCTGCCTTCTCCCCATATCCCTTGACTCAAATTAGGTGGCAAATTAGGAAAAGAGAAGATGCAACGAGACTTGGGTGTCATGGTACACCAGTCATTGAAAGTAGGCATGCAGGTGCAGCAGGCAGTGAAGAAAGCAAATGGTATGTTAGCACTCATAGCGAAAGGATTTGAGTATAGGAGCAGGGAGGTTCTACTGCAGTTGTACAGGGTTTTGGTGAGACCACACCTGGAATATTGCGTACAGTTTTGGTCTCCAAATCTGAGGAAAGACATTCTTGCCATAGAGGGGGTACAGAGAAGGTTCACCAGACTGATTCCTGAGATGGCACGACTTTCATATGGGGAAAGACTGGATAGACTCGGCTTGTACTCGCTAGAATTTAGAAGATTGAGGGGGGATCTTATAGTAACTTACAAAATTCTTAAGGGGTTGGATAGGCTAGATGCAGGAAGATTGTTCCCGATGTTGGGGAGGCCAGAACAAGGGGTCACAGTCTAAGGATAAGGGGGAATTCCTTTAGGACCGAGATGAGGAAAACATTTTTCACACAGAGAGTGGTGAGTCTCTGGAATTCTCTGCCACAGAAGGTAGTTGAGGCCAGTTCATTGGCTATATTTAAGAGGGAGTTGGATGTGGCCCTTGTGGCTAAAGGGATCAGGGGGTATGGAGAGAAGGCAGGTACAGGATACTGAGTTGGATGATCAGCCATGATCATATTGAATGGCGGTGCAGGCTCGAAGGGCCGAATGCCCTACTCCTGCACCTATTTTCTATGTTTCTATGACTCCACTAGCCTCTAGAGCTCCATCCAACTCTCTCTTAAATCCATCCAGTGATTTGGCCTCCACTGCCCTCTGTGGCAGGGAATTCCATAAATTCACAACTCTGGGTAAAAATGTTTGTTCTCACCTCAGTCTTAAATGACCTCCCTTTTATTCTAAGACTGTGGACCCTGGTTCTGGACTCACCCACCATTGGGAACATTTTTCCTGCATCTAGCTTATCCAGTCCTTTTATACTTTTATATGTTTCTATAAGATCCCCCTCATCCTTCCAAACTCCAGTGAATACAAGCAGAGTCTTTTCAATCTTTCCTCATATGACAGTCCCGCCATCCCAGGGATCAATCTCGTGAACCTACGCTGCACTGCCTCAATCACAAGGATGTCCTTCCTCAAATTAGGAGACCAAAACTGTACACAATACTCCAGACGTGGTCTCACTACAGCCCTATACAACTGCAGAAGAACCTCTTTACTCCTATACTGAAATCCTCTTGTTATGAAGGCCAACATTCCATCAGCTTTCTTCACTGCCTGCTGTACCTGCACGCCAACGTTCAGTGACCGGTGTACAAGGACACCCAGGTCTCGCTGTACCTCCTCCTTACCTAACCTCACATTTATCTCTATTATACTGCATCTGCCATCTCACTCAACCTGTCCAGGTCCCCCTGCAACCTCCTAACATCCTCTTCACAGTTCACACTGCCACCCAGCTTTGTGTCATCCGCAAACTTGCTAGTGTTGCTCCTAATTCCCTCTTCCAAATCATAAATATATATGGTAAACAGTTGCGGCCCCAACACCGAGCCTTACGGCACTCCACTTGCCACTGCCTGCCATTCTGAAAATGACCCGTTCACTCCTACTCTTTGCTTCCGGTCTGCCAACCAATTTTCTATCCATGTCATCACCCTACACCCAATACCATGTGCTCTAATTTTAGTCACCAGTTTCCCGTGCGGGACCTTATCAAAGGCTTTCTGAAAGTCTAGATACACTACATCCACTGGCACCCCTTCATCCATTTTACTTGTTACATCCTCAAAACATTCCAGAAGATTAGTCAAGCATGATTTCCCTTTCATAAATCCATGTTGACTTGGACTATTCCTTTTACTGCTATCCAAATGCCCCATTATTACCTCTTTAGTAATTGACTCCAACATCTTTCCCACCGCCAAAGTCAGGCTAACTGGTCTGTAATTCCCCGTTTTCTCTCTCGCTCCTTGAAAATTAGGATAACATTAGCCATACTCCAATCCACAGGAACTGATCCTAAATCTATTGAACATTGGAAAATGATCACCAATGCGTCCACTATTTCTAGAGCCACCTCCCTGAGGACCCTGGGATGCAGACCATCAGGCCCAGGGAATTTATCATCCTTCAGTCCCATTAGCCTACTTAATACTATTTCTCGCCTAATGAAAATTTCTTTCAGTTCCTCTACCGCCTTAGATCCTCTGTCCTCCAGTACATCAGATTCAGATTCCTTTATTGTCATTCAGACCTTTCGGTCTGAACGAAATTTGTTACCTTGCAGTCATAACATGTAATAAATTAAAACAAAACACACAATAAACACATAATTTAACATCCACCACAGTGAGTTCACCAAGCACCTCCTCACTGTGGTGGAAGGCAAAAGTTTAAAGTCTTTGTCATTTTCCCCTACATGTTCCCCCTCTGTACTGAGGCAATCCAGGCCTTCGATGTCATCGTCCACCAGGCCCGCGGCCGAGCCTCCGAAGCCAGGCCGCCGCCGCCGCCGGAACGCCGGAACACCACCACAGCCCCCAGCCAGGATCGACCACGGGAACGCTGGAGCCGCCGGAGCTCTGAAGCCGGGCCGCCGCTGGAGCACCCGCTGGAGAGCCGCCGGAGCGCCGAAGCCGGGCCGCTGCTGGAGCACCTGCTGGAGAGCCGCCGGAGCCGCCGGAGCGCCGAAGCCGGGCCGCTGCTGGAGCACCCGCTGGAGAGCCGCCGGAGCGCCAATGCCGGGCCGCTGCTGGAGCACCCACTGGAGAGCCGCCGAAGCCCCGAAGCCGGGCCGCTGCTGGAGCACCCGCTGGAGAGCCGCCGGAGCGCCGAGGCCGGGCCTCTGCTGGAGCGCCGCTGGAGCAACTGCTGGAGCGCCGAAGCCCCAAAGCCGGGCCGCCGCCGCCGCTGGAACACTGGAGCTCTGAACGCTCGCCACAGCTCCGAGGCCACCAGCTCCGCCATTAGGCCTCAGCACAGACGGAGACGGTGACGGGGGACACGACAAGAAAAGGTCGCATCCCCCCGAAGGGAGAGACTAAAATCTTGTTTCTCCCACCCTCCCCCCCCCCCCCCCCCCACACAAACACAGCCTAATAAACCAAAATTCTAACTAAAAACAGACACGAAAGGACGAAAAAAAAAGAAAAAAACAGACGGACTGCAGGTGAGCCGCAGCTGCCACGCAGCGCCGCCACTTCCAGTTTGTGTCCTCCATAGTGAAGACAGATCCGAAGTACCTATTCAACTCTTCTGCCATTTCCTTGTTGCCCATAATAATTTCCCCCGTGTCTGCCTTCAAGGGACCCACATTTGACTTTGCTACTCTTTTTCCCTTAACATATCTGAAGAAGCTTTTACTGTCCTTCTTTTTATTCCTGGCCAGCTTCCCCTGGTACTTCAGCCCGTATTGCCCGTTTTGTTTCCTTCTGTTGTCCTATGAAAGTTTCCCAATCCTCTGGCTTCCGGCTACTCTTTGCTGTGTTATACATCTTTTCTTTTAGTTTTATTCTATCCCTAACTTGTCAGCCACGGTTGCCTCCTACTCCCCTTAGAATCTTTCTTCCTTTTTGGAATGAAATGATCCTGCGACTTCCGGATTATGCCCAGAAATTCCTGCCATTGCTGTTCCACTGTCATTCCTGCTAGGATCACTTTCCAGACTACTTTGGCCAGCTCCCCTCTCATGCCTTCATAGTCCCCTTTGTTCAACAGCAGGGAAATCAGGGATAGTATCAAAGCAAAGGATGATGCGTACAAAGTAGCCAGAAAAAGCAGCATACCAGAGGACTGGGAGAAATTCAGAGACCAGCAGAGGAGGACAAAGGGCTTAATTAGGAAAGGAAAAATAGATTATGAAAGAAAACTGGCAGGGAACATAAAAACGGACTGCAAAAGTTTTTATAGATATGTGAAGAGAAAGAGGTTAGTTAAAACAAATGTAGGTCCCTTGCAGTCAGAAACAGGTGAGTTGATCATGGGGAACAAGGATATGGCGGACCAATTGAATAACTACTTTGGTTCCGTCTTCACTAAGGAAGACATAAATAATCTGCCTGAAATAGCAGGGGACTGTGGGTCAAAGGAGGAATTGAGTGAAATCCAGGTCAGTCGGGAAGTGGTGTTGGGTAAATTGAATAGATTAAAGGCCGATAAATCCCCAGGGCCAGATAGGCTGCATCCCAGAGTACTTAAGGAAGTAGCTCAGGAAATAGTGGATGCATTAGTGATAATCTTTCAAAACTCTTTAGATTCTGGAGTAGTTCCTGAGGATTGGCGGGGTAGCAAATGTAACCCCTCTTTTTAAGAAGGGAGGGAGAGAGAAAACGGGGAATTACAGACCAGTTAGTCTAACATCGGTAGTGGGGAAACTGCTAGAGTCAGTTATTAAAGATGGGATAGCAGCACATTTGGAAAGTGGTGAAATCATTGGACAAAGTCAGCATGGATTTACAAAAGGTAAATCATGTCTGACGAATCTTGTGGAATTTTTCGAGGATGTAACTAGTAGCGTGGATAAGGGAGAACCAGTGGATGTGGTATATCTGGACTTCCAGAAGGCTTTCGACAAGGTCCCACATAAGAGATTAGTATACAAACTTAAAGCATACGGTATTAGGGGTTCAGTATTGATGTGGATAGAGAACTGGCTGGCAAACAGGAAGCAAAGAGTAGGAGTAAACGGGTCCTTTTCACAATGGCAGGCAGTAACTAGTGGGGTACCGCAGGGCTCAGTGCTGGGACCCCAGCTATTTACAATATATATTAATGATCTGGATGAGGGAATTGAAGGCAATATCTCCAAGTTTGCGGATGACACTAAGCTGGGGGGCAGTGTTCGCTGTGAGGAGGATGCTAGGAGACTGCAAGGTGACTTGGATAGGCTGGGTGAGTGGGCAAATGTTTGGCAGATGCAGTATAATGTGGATAAATGTGAGGTTATCCACTTTGGTGGCAAAAACAGGAAAGCAGACTATTATTTAAATGGTGGCCGATTAGGAAAAGGGGAGATGCAGCGAGACCTGGGTGTCATGGTACACCAGTCATTGAAAGTAGGCATGCAGGTGCAGCAGGCAGTGAAAAAAGCGAATGGTATGTTAGCTTTCATAGCAAAAGGATTTGAGTACAGGAGCAGGGAGGTTCTACTTCAGTTGTACAGGGTCTTGGTGAGACCACACCTGGAGTATTGCGTGCAGTTTTGGTCTCCAAATCTGAGGAAGGACATTATTGCCATAGAGGGAGTGCAGAGAAGGTTCACCAGACTGATTCCTGGGATGTCAGGACTGTCTTATGAAGAAAGACTGGATAGACTCGGTTTATACTCTCTGGAATTTAGGAGATTAAGAGGGGATCTTATAGAAACGTACAAAATTCTTAAGGGGTTGGACAGGCTAGATGCAGGAAGATTGTTCCCGATGTTGGGGAAGTCCAGGACAAGGGGTCACCGCTTAAGGATAAGGGGGAAATCCTTTAAGACCGAGATGAGAAAGACTTTCTTCACACAGAGAGTGGTGAGTCTCTGGAACTCTCTGCCACAGAGGGTAGTTGAGGCCAGTTCATTGGCTATATTTAAGAGTGAGTTGGATGTGGCCCTTGTGGCTAAGGGGATCAGAGGGTATGGAGAGAAAGCAGGTACGGGATACTGAGTTGGATGATCAGCCATGATCATATTGAATGGCGGTGCAGGCTCGAAGGGCTGAATGGCCTACTCCTGCACCTAATTTCTATGTTTCTATGTATCACTGCCACTTCCGATTTAACATTCTCCTTCTCTAATTGCAGATTAAAACTAATCATATTATGATCACTACCTCCAAGCGGTTCCTTTACCTCGCGTTCTCTTATCTTATCTGGTTCATTGGACAACACTAAATCCAGAATTGCCCTTTCTCTGGTCGGCTCCATTACAAGCTGCTCTAAGAATCCATCTCAGAGGCATTCTACAAACTCTCTTGGGATCCTGAATCAACCTGATTTTCCCAGTCTACCTGCATATTGAAGTCCCCCATCACCACAGTGGCATTACCTTTGTTACATGTCAGTTTTAACTCCTGCTGCAACTTACATCCTACATCCGGGCTACTATTAGGGGGTCTGTAGATAACACCAATTAGTGTCTTCTTGCCTTTACAATTCCTCAACTTAATCCACAGTGACTCTACCTCGTCAGTCCGTATGTCTTCCCTCGCAAGGGACTGAATTCCATCCCTCACCAGCAGAGCTACCCCCCCTCCTCCGCACACCTGCCTGTCCTCTCTATAGGATCTATAACCCTGAATATTAAGTTCCCAGGCCCGATCCTCCTTCAGCCACGTCTCAGTAATCCCCACAAAGTCATATCTACCAACCTCTAATTGAGCATCAAGTTCATCTACTTTACTTCTTATACTTTGCGCATTCATATACAATACTTTTAATTCCTTACGCATCTCACCTTTCCCATCGATCCCTATTACACTTGGCCATACTCTCCTATCCCTTTGTGAGCTTCCTTTCCCGTTAATTCTGGGGTCATTAACCATCCCTTTACTCTCTTTCCCTTTAATTCCATCCTCGACTATCCCATTTGACACCCCACCCCCCTTATTCAGTTTAAAACCACCCGTGTAGCAGTGGCAAACCTGCCTGCCAGAATGCTGGTCCCCTACCTGTTTTTTTTTAAATATATTTTTATTAGAAGCAAACACGTATTATGGTGAAAACATTTCATGTGCTTCAATCATACATTATTAATATTATCAATTGAGAATTCTGCTTCTAATAATTTTTTTTATAGATAAAAAGTGAAAAAGAGAGAGGAAAAAAAGAAAAAAAATCATAAATGTCAAGATTTAAAAAAATAATGGAATGATTTACTATTAATACATCATTGGAGATAGGTTCGAAGAGTATAAAGTGTCACTTTTCATCTGATCCCGAGTGCAAGTTTCAGTTAGGTTCCCGTGCCGAACCAATCTACCCTTTCAAATAATCGATGAATGAAGACTAATATTCTAACAAAAAGTTCTTGTTTGTCCATTAAGACAAATCTGATTCTTTCCAGGTGTAGGGTCTCCGACATTTCCATAATCCTCATTTTAGTTGGGGGGGTTATAGGACCTTTCTAAAATTTTAATATTAATTTCTTCCCAGTTATTATACTGTAATCATCTTTGGTTTGTTGGAAGTGTTAGACTTTGTTCTGATATTCAAAGTATTATTAGTTTTGAGTCGGGATTCAGTTTAGTATTAACAACTTCAGAAATTATTCTAAAAATATCAATCCTGAAATTTTTGATTTTTATACAATTTTTAAAAGTATGTGTTAAGTTAGCCTCTAGATGCTGACATTTATCGCAGATAGGAGAAATATGTGGAAAAATTCCATTTAGTTTTACTTTAGAGTAGTGTAATATGTGTAATACTTTAAATTGTATTAAAGCATGTCTGGCATTTAATGAGCATTGATGTATATATAGTAAACTTTTGTCCCAAATATCTTTTGTTGTGGGTTGGCCTAATTCATTTTCCCATGTATGTCTATATGATTCCGTCGATGGAACCTCACTCTCTAAAAGGGTATTATAAATATAAGTTGTTAATTTTTCTGTATTAGGATGTTTATTCAAACATTCATCAAGGATTTCTGGTTCCCTACTCCTATAATCTTGTGTGTTGGTTTTAACATAATCTCTAAAAAAAATATTTGAGTGTAGTCCATAAATCTGTTGTAACTCCTGAAATTAAAAAGTACCTTTCTTATAAAGATGTCCCATCCTTTTAATTCCGTAATTTTTCCACTGTGTGAAACCTTTATCTGGCATGGAAGGTTTGAATAAGGGATTGTTTACAATGGGGAGACAGAGTGATATATTATCCAATTTTAAAGGCTTTTTTAATTGTTTCCAGATTTGTATACTACTATGTATTATAGGGTTTTCCTTATAGGTTTCTTTGTGCAATTTTGTGGGTGCAAACATAATCGAGCTGATTTCAAAAGGTAAACAATCTTCCTTTTCCATCCTTAACCAGTCTGGTTGCTGATCCATTTCTTCCAGCCAGAAATTCATGTTTTTAATATGAATTGCCCAAAAATAAAACAGAAAATTTGGTAAAGCTAAACCTCCATTAGTCTTTGATGTACATAAATGTTTTTTGCTTATTCTATGATTCTTATAATCCCAAATGAAACTTGTAACAGTGGAGTCGACTTAAAAAAAAAAGATTTTGGGATATATATCGGGACTGAAATTGCAGCAAAAAGATCATTTTTATAGCATTAATTCTACCAAACATTGAGATGGGGAGTGTATTCCAATACTGGATATTCTTATTTAGTTTATTCAGTAAAGGTGGGAAGTTTGATTTAAATAAATAAGTATGTGTCTTAGTTACATAAATACCTAAATATTTAAAATTTTCCTCAACTATTTTAAAAGGGGATTGTTGTAGTGTATGTAAATTGAATTCCGTTATTGGCATGATTTCGCTTTTATTCCAATTAATTCTATATCCTGAAAACTGACAAACTTGAGTTATTAGATTTAGACTACTAATTTCTGGCTTTGTAATATATATTAATACATCATCTGCATATAAGGAGATTTTATTCATTGTGTCTTTAGCATTATACCCGTGTTTTTCAGGATGCGCTCCGACACTTTCTGCTAATGGTTCAATTGCAAGGCCGAATAATAATGGGGATAGCTGGCATCCTTGTCTACAACCTCTAGAAAGATAAAATTTAGTTGATAACATTTGGTTTGTTAGTATTCTAGCTGTTGGGCTAGAATATAAAAGTTTAACCCATGTACAGTACTTCTCTCCCAATTGAAATTCCATCACCGAAAATAAATATGACCATTCTACCTGATCAAATGCTTTTTCAGCATCTAGCGAAATAATTGCTAGATCTGCATTAGTAATTCTATTTGAGTATATTATATTAAATAGTCATCTCAAATTGTAAAATGAGTAACGTTTTGGAATAAAACCTGTTTGATCGGGGTGTATTAATTTGTTAATCACTAAACTCAATCTATGAGATAGGATTTTAGTTAATATTTTCTGATCAGTATTTGTAGATGAAAAACTTTACAAGCTCTTAAGTGTACAACATCTTTTAATGATAGCACTGGGTATTACACACACCTTCAAGCACCGGCTACATTTTTCTACTGAGGGGAAGGCGTTATGATTGATGTTAACTGGGCGGGGTTAATGGGAGTGAGGTAACTATATTATTGGTTGCATATAAACCATCTACATCCTTCCCCTTAGAAATCAAAAAAACAGATTGTTGTCACGACAACCGAATTAAACAGCAGAATTAAACGAAATCGCCGTAGCGAACAGGCGGCTTACTGATCCTGCCCGAGCGCGTACGGATGTCTCCCCCTCCCCCGAAAGAGCAGAAGAAGCAGGAGGACGCAAGGCAGCCGGGGAACCAGGAAGGGCATTGGGGTGGGAGAAACAGGAGAGGGAGAACCGCGATCGGCAACAGGGGACCCGCGCAGAGGGGAACCAGGCGCCCGCGACGGGGACCGAGGCATGCAGGGAACACCAGCGGGGCGGCAGCGGCTGCTGATAGGAGAGTGGAGGGGATAGGGCCCAGGGGGCTGCGGCTGTGGCTCATTAACCGCAAGCAGGTGTTGTCGGCTCCTTCGGTAGATGGAACCCTCACAGTCGACCAGATACGAACGAGGTGAGTCGGCACCCCAACCACGGTGGCCAGACGGTAGTGCCCACTGGCGGTCTGCAAACGAACAACCTGTCCGGGCAACAGAGGATCGAGTGGTCTGCACGACCGATCGTGGGAACGCCGCTGGCTGTCATGTTTCTCTTGAATTCGCCTCTGCACGGAGGCGGGCTCCAGCACCCGAGGTTTCAGCTGGCGCTGGGCAATCGGGACGGTGGATCTGGTAGTTCTGGACATCAGACGCTGAGCAGGGGACCCCATGGCCCGGATCCCTGGAAACATTCCTGAGGTTCAGGAGATCCAAATACAAATCAGAATTGGATAGTCGCGCCTGTTCCATCAGAAGCTTGGCGCTGCGGACGGCCCGTTCTGCTAGGCCGTTGCTCTGTGGGTACTCTGGGCTGCTGGTGAAATGCACGAAGTTCCACTTGTCGGCAAAGCTTTTGAATTCTCGGCTTGTAAACTGCCTGCCGTTGTCAGTCTGCAGCCTGACCCGGGGTCCCAAAAGTGGAGAAGTGTTTCCGCAGCTTGCGGATCACCATCTCCGACGTGAGGGATGTCAGCAAATCCACTTCGAACCAGTTGGAGTACGAGTCGACCAGGACAAGGTAGTGGTTACCACGCCACTCGAATATGTCGGCAGCCAGCGAGGGACCAGGCCAAAGCAGGGGCGGGCTGTTGCAGCAGGGGCTGTCGCTGCTGGTGCGGCGCAAGACTGTTGCACGTGGAGCAGGCAGAAACTCTGTCTCGGATATATTTGGCCATTCCAGGCCAATAGAATTGGCACTGAGCGTGGGCAAGCGTTGCATCGACCCAGGGTGTCCGCTGTGGGCTGCACAAAAGTAAAAGTCAACAGGGAGGACGGGACCACAACTTTATGTCCTTGACGATAACGCCATCCTGGAGCACCAGTTCGTCGCGGACCAGGAAGAAAGGCTGTGCTTCAGATGGCGCGGCGGAGCGCTTTGTTGGCCACCCTGCTTTAATCACCGATGCAAGCTGCTGCAAGGCCGGATCGGCAGCGGTGTGCTCGGCCAAAACCTGTAGCTGCTTGGTGGGAATAAAGTTAACGCCCAGTACGAGCAAGTCCTCTGTTTCGTAGGGGTGGCGAGCGCAGGAGGTACGCGGGGCTCGCGACAGGGTGTCCGCAATGTGCATCTCGGTGCCCTTCTTGTAGATTATGTCAAAGTCGAAGCGCTGGAGCTGCAGCATCATACGCTGCAGCCTGGCAGGGGCAGCGTGAATCGGCTTGTTCAGGATTGTCACCAGTGGCTGGTGGTCGGTTTCGACCGTAAATCTGCTGCCGAACAGGAAGTCTCTGAACTTGGAGCAGGCGAACACCACCGCGAGCAGCTCTTTCTCGATCTGAGCGTACCGCTGCTCGGTGTCCGTCATGGTGCGGGAGGCATAGGAGACGGGATGCAGCGATCCATCGACAGACTGAAGGCAGGCCGCACCCCAGACCGAACTTGGAAGCGTCACAGGTGACGGTGATGGGGCGACCCACGTCGAAGAACCGCAACGTCGGAGTGCTAATCAGTTTCGACTTGAGGCGGGTCAAAAGCCTGCTGGTGATATGGGAGCCAGGCCCAGGCGATATCCTTTTTTGTCAGCTGCCGCAGGGGAGCACTCAGCTCACTGAGGTTTGGTATAAACTTGCCAAGGTAGTTCACCATGCCCAAGAATCGTTGCAGACCTGGCACGTCGGTGGGGGCTGCCATTTCAGAGATGGCAGCGGCCTTCAAGGGGTCGGGCTTTAGTCCGTTAGGGGTGAAAACATGTCCAACATACGTGACCTCTGAGACACGAAACCGGCACTTCTTGGGATTCAGCTTCAGGTTCGCCTGTCGCGCGCGATCCAGGACGCGGCGGAGGTTCAGGTCGTGCTCGGCAAGGTCCTTCCCGTAAACCAGGATATCATCCACGATGATGGCACATGGCAGGTGCGCGAATAATTGCTCCATCGTCTGCTGGAACACCTCGCTAGCAGAATTGATGCCGAATGGCATTCGCAGGAACTTGAATCTGCCGAACGGTGTGGCGAAGGTCGTCAGGTCAGAAGACGCTTTGTCCAACGGGACCTGCCAAAACGAGTTCTTAGCGTCTAGGACCGAAAAGATGGTGGCTTGCCCGACCTTTGCCGCCACATCCTCAACAGACCGCATG
This sequence comes from Okamejei kenojei, assembly GCA_035221665.1. Taxonomy (NCBI): domain Eukaryota; kingdom Metazoa; phylum Chordata; class Chondrichthyes; order Rajiformes; family Rajidae; genus Okamejei; species Okamejei kenojei. Next base: position 1,851,342 of record CM069137.1, read on the forward strand.
GGGTAATGTGGTCGCCTGATGGCAAGGTTTAAGTCCTTCGGGTTGATACACACGCGTATCTCGTTCTTGTCTTTCTTAATCGTGGCAACCATGGTGGAGACCCAATCGGTGGGCTCGCTAACTGCCACTAGCACCCCCTTTTCGACCATCTCGTTGAGCATCGCCTCGACCTTGTCCTTCATGGCGTGAGACACCCTGTGAGGTGCGCGGACCACGGGTTGTATATTTGGGTCAAATGGAAATATGGTATGACACTGGTAACTTCCCCAGGTCATCGTCGAACAGGTCCTGGTATTCAGCAACCGGGTCAAACGAGAGTTGCACTTTGTGGACGTGCGGTCAAAGGAGACCAGGCCAAGATCCTGGCACGCACGGTTGCCCAACAGGGTTACACAGTCAGAGTTCAAAACATAGAAAACCAGAAATCCCACTTCTGACACCATGTAGATGAAAACTTTACAAGCTCTTAAGTGTACAACATCTTTTAATGATAGCACTGGGTATTACACACACCTTCAAGCACCGGCTACATTTTTCTACTGAGGGGAAGGCGTTATGATTGATGTTAACTGGGCGGGGTTAATGGGAGTGAGGTAACTATATTATTGGTTGCATATAAACCATCTACAGTATTTAAGAGAGCTATTACTCTATATGAGCCCGGATCCTTATCAGTTTTGGGTATAAGTATTATTGTAGATTTGTTTAAAGTTTCTGGGAGTTTCAGACTTCCGGTGGCGCTTTGCAGGGCTAGAGACCAGCGCCAGCTAGCTCCATACAAAATCCGCAAAAAAACGGGGAGAAAAACTGACCTACCTGCTGTTACTGCACCGGCTGCCTGCAACGCGTGAGTGACGTCATCAGGCACGCGACTCCGGTCTGTCTCTGCAACATACCCCTCCCCCCCCCAAGCTAATGAAACGGACTGCCAAGCCAAAACAGGCACCGGAAGAAGTAGACCCGACTGAAGCCTCGGGCTCAGGTACAATGTCGTTCCAGGAAGATGTTTCGAGGAGGCCAAAGCCTAAAAAATCTGAGATAGAAGATCTTCGGATTTTTCTATCTCAGGAAATTAAAAAATATAAAGGAGGAACTGAAGAGATTGAATTTTAAAGAAGAACTTCAAACTTTTAAGGAAGAGTTTAAGGAGGAAATGATGGAAGAAATCAACTCCACCGTCCTTGAATTATTGGAAACATGGAAAAAAAATCGAAAACTGAAAAGAAAGCTGGATCAACAGATTGCGGAGATGGATGTCAAAATCAACTCGATGGAGTCCAGCTTTAATGACAGGTTGGATCCCATTGAGAAAGCACTGAATCAACAGAATATAGCAATAACCCATTTAGAGGAGATTGCTTATAAAGCGCCGATACGACAAACCAGCTTATCAGAGAAAACCAACGCTTTTTGAAAATAAACTGAAAAAAATGGCCTCTGAACTGGAAGGACGTCAGGGTTTGTCAGAATTTAAGAATCGTCGGCATTCAAGAAGGAAGAGAGGGGAATCGAGACCCCCGCGAATTCGCTGCAGACTTATTGCAAAAAGTCTTAAATCCGGATCAAAAGCCTCTGCTAGGTCGAGCACATAGAGTGATGAAACGCCGCCGACGGGCAGATGCCCCACCAAGACAAATGATAGTAAAGGTTCAATATGACCATGTACTGGAGGAGATGATGAAAAAAATTGTTCGTACCAGGAATCTCACATATGATGGAGATAAGATCAGTATCTACCGAGATTATCCTGTGGAGGTCTCCAGGAAGAAAGCGCTGTTAAAGAGACAAGAAGAATTCTTAAGAATGTGAAAGATCTGAAGTATGGCTTGATGTTGCCAGCTACATTAAAAGTTACCTACAATCAGAATGAACACATCTTTACCAACCTTAAGGATGCATTGGAGTTCGCCCAGAATATCAAGAGTGTGCCTGACGACTGAACATTAATTACAAAGCACCTGACGTCAACGAACAATGTAACTTTGTAAAGATCGGATGGAACTTAAGCTGTTATACCTAAGGACAATTGAAATTGGATAAGGATTGCTGCTGAATAAGGCTTTCCCTAGTTACAATCATAGTTACTATTAACATCAATAACTGATAAATACTAATTATAACTGCGCGGTACTACAGATAATTATTACTAACGGTTACTAATTACTTATAATTGAATTACTTAGAATTAGTTAAAATGGCAATTATAAGTACGGTTGGATTTAAAGCTTGATTTCATTTTTTTTCTTCTGTTATCTCTTTTTGATATAGATGAGATTTATACTATATGTTGATAATAGTTACCTTTTTATTTTTAATTTTTTTTGTTGTTTTGTACTTTTTACTAATGGATTATGAATACTTTGGAACTTAAAATAGCATGGAGCTAGTTAAGTTTTTTTATTTTTCAAAGGCTACGGAAGTCGGTAGATGGCTAGCCATGTTAGTATGGCTATCACTAACTGCACTACTTATAGATGTAGTTTTTTCTCTGTTTTTTCACTATACTAACCGCTTATTCTATCACTTTTTTTATATAATACTTTATTATAATTTTAAGTTTGAATGGAGCCATCAGTTTTATCAAAGGAGATATGTACGCAAGAAAGACCAACGAGACTTAAAAATCTGATGTTCGGGTGTAATATCGGGCTTGTTGAGCTGAACTATCTGCTCTTTTATAGACCACCCTAAACAAAAGATGCAAGATTTGAATATGAAGATTTGGGGTGAAGGAATAACATTTTGTAGTTGGAACATTAAGGGTATTAACGAACCAATCAAGAGAGGTAAAGTATTAGCACATTTAAAAGCACTTAAAACAGATGTAATATTCCTTCAGGAAACTCTCCTTAAAAAAAGGATGCGCAGAGCATAGATTGAAAGCTAAAATGGATTGATAAAGCGTTCATTCCTCATTTTTACACATAAATCCCAGAGGTGTAGCAATACTAATCTGTAAAGGGATACCTTTTAAACACATATCAACTATAACAGACAGTGATGGTAGATATATTGTATTAATAGGTGAATTATATGCACAAAAACTGATTCTTATTAATGTTTATGGACCAAATTTTGATAGTCCCTTGTTTTTTAAGAAAATATTTAATACAATTCCAGAATTAATACAAAACAATTTAATAATCGGAGGAGACTTAAATTGTACATTAGACCCCTATTTAGATAGATCATCAAGACAACTGAAAATAAAATCGCAGTCCAGTGACTTATTAAATGCATATATAGATACTAGTAATATCAAGGATGTCTGGGGAACAGAAAACCCAACCGGACGAGAATATTCATTTTATTCATTGGTACATAAAACATATTCAAGAATAGATTATTTTTTGGTGGACTCCAAGCTTATTCTATTTACTTATAACTCGCAATATCACAATATTATAATCTCGGACCATGCTCCTTTAACATTTATGATTAAATTAAATGGAAGGACGGAGAAACAGTCACAATGGAGACTTAACCCACAAATTTTAAAGGAAAAAGTATGTCAGGAATATCTCACTAAACAGATGAATATGTTCTTTGAAATCAATGATAACCCTGAAACGTCTGCCTCCCTACTTTGGGAAACATTTAAAACATTTACTCGAGGAGATATGATCTCCTCCCAAGCATTTCATAATAAAAAGAATCAGGCTAAACAACACGCATCGGAAAGGGGAATAAAACAATTAGACATAGAAAATGTGGCTACACTAACTATGATAAAACACAATAAAATTGCAGCATTGAAATATAAATTAAATAAAATATATTCCGACGAAGTTATAAAATTTTACCAATATACTAAACAACTACATTTTGAATTTGGTGATAAACCTCAAAAATTATTGGCTCGTCAACTACGGAAACTGGACGGGGAAAAAACAATTCATAGATCAGAAACAGGAGAACCACTAGTACAATCTAAGGATATTAATGAGAGATCCCTGCAATATTATAAAAACCTTTACTCAGCTAAAACGATAGATCACCGGACAGGAATAGAAGCATTCTTACAAAAATGCAACCTTAAAGGGTTAGATTTGAAAGATAGAGATAGATGCTGAAATAACAGTAAAAGAAATTGAAGAGTCTATCAGATCTCTAAAAAACGGTAAAGCCCCGGGCCCCGATGGTATAGGCTCCGAATTCTATTAAAAAATCTATGATCTGATTACTCCGCGTTTAAAGACACTGTATGAACATATCTATACCCAACAGAAATTACCAGAAACGCTAAATGAATCTATAATAACACTTATACAAAAAATAGATAAGGACCTGGATGATCCAGGTTCATATAGAGCTATAGCTCTCCTAAATACTAATCAAAAAATATCAACTAAAATCCTAGCACAAAGATTAAGAACAGTGATCAATAAATTAATACACCCGGACCAAACAGGATTTATACCAAAACGCAAGAGAAGTACTAACGAAGATCTAGCAATTATTTAGTTAGATGCTGAGAAAGCATTCGACCAGGTGGAATGGCCCTATTTAGTTTCGGTTATGAAAAATTTTCAATTGGGCGAGAAGTTTAGTACTAAAGGTAGTAAGGGTAAAACTTGTATTTACTAATCCAACAGCTAGAATATCGACAAATCAAATGTTATCAGCTAAATTTAATTTATCTAGAGGCTGTAGACAAGGATGTCCGTTATCCCCGTTATTATTCGCACTCGCAATAGGGCCACTAGCAGAAAGCGTTAGGTCCCATCCTGAAATATGGGTATAATAGTAAGATACTGAGAATAATAATTTTCTTATATGCAGATGATGTATTAATCTACATTACAAACCCTGAAGTTAGTATCCCAAAACTTATTAAATTTAATAACTCAATATGGTCTCGTTTTTCAGGATACAGAATTAATTGGAATAAAAATAAAAGTGAAAATCATGCCAATAATGGAAAGTAATCCACATATATTACAACAATTTCCCTTCAAAATAGTAAATGAAAAATTTAAATATCTTGGAATTTATGTAACAAAGACATATACTACTTTATTTAAACTTAACTTTCTGCCTTTACTGAACAAATTACATAAGAATATTTTATATTGGAAAACATTACATATCTCAATGTTTGGTAGAATTAATGCAATGAAAAAGATTTTTCTCCCGCAATTATTGTACCTCTTTCAATCAATCCCGATATATCTCCCAAAATTTTTTTTTAAAAAGGTTGACTCTATAGTCACTCATTTTATCTGGGATTATAAGAACCACAGAATAAATAAAAAGCACTTATGTAAATCAAAAATAAATGGAGGTTTAGCCCTACCGAATTTTATGCTCTATTTCTGGGCAGTTAACATTAAAAATATGAATTTTTGGTTGGAAGAACTGGACCAACAGCCAGATTGGTTTAAAATGGAAAAGGAAGACTGTTTACCTTTTGAAATTGGGTCGATCTTATTTGCTATTACTTATTAAGCAAAAAAACCTATAGTGAAAACCCCATAATATATAGTGGAATACGCATTTGGAAACAATTAAAAAAGACACTAAAATTGGATAATTTACCACTACTTCTTGTCATTGTAAACAACCCTACATTTAAACCCTCAACGATGGATAAAGGTTTTTTACAATGGAAAAATCACGGAATTACAACGATGGGTCATCTTTACAGGAAAGGTACATTCCTCTCATTCCAGGAGTTACAACAAATTTATGGACTTCACTCAAATGACTACTTTAGATACCTATAACTTCGAGACTATGCCAAATCAAATACACAGGACTATAGAAATAGAAAGACAGAAATTGTTGATGAATGTTTGAATAAACACTCTAACACAGAAAAATTGATATCTTATATTTATAATATCCTATTAGATAACGATGCACCCACGGAAAAGGACGAAAGAGAAAAAGACAAATATATAGGAAATATATAGGCAATCATGGGAAAATGAACTAGGCCAACCAATAATGCAAGATATTTGGGATGAAAGCTTACAACATATACATCACTGTTCGTTAAATGCTAGACATTCTTTACTACAATTTAAAGTATTACATAGATTGCACTATTCAAAAACAAAATTAAATAGAATTTTCCCGAGCATATCTCCTATTTGTGCAAAATGTCAGCACTCAGAGGCTAACTTAACGCATACATTTGTAAACTGTATAAAAATTAATAATTTTTGGATGGAAAATTTTAGGATAATTTCGGAAGTTGTCAACATCCAATTGGACCCCGATTCAAAACTAATAATATTAGGAATACTAGAACAAAATCAAATATTTACAACAAGCAAAAGAAACTTTATCGACTATAGATTAATAATTGGGAAAAAAATAATATTAAAATTTTGGAAAGGCCCTATAACCCCCATAATTAAAATGTGGATTATGGAAATGTCGGAGACCCTACATTTGGAAAGATTAAGATTTGTCTTAATGGACAAACAAGAACTATTTACTAGAATATGGTCTCCATTCATTGACTATTTGAAGGGGCAAACCAGTTCGGCACGAGAAACCTGACTTAACCCGAATCAAGGGGATTAGATGAGAATTACATTTAATAATTCACGGACATATCTCCAATGAAGTAGAATTAGCTGATTATTCCATTCTCTTTTAATTTTTTTGGTTTTTCTTTTCTCTCTCTCTCTCTCTATTATTTTCTATCTATAGAAAAATAAAAAATAAAAATATAAGTACAAATTTATTATACAATTAATAATATAAACAATATTATTATTTAAATCTTTTTTATTTGAATTTCACAGCAATTTGCATACATACAATGATAACAGACAGTGATAGTCAGGACATAATTGTGCAACAGTATGTAAGCAACCCTCAAAGCCCTTACCTTACCCCCCCCTCAATCCACCCGAATCAGGTCGGAACCAAACGGGGACAAACAACACTCACATACGTACACAACCCACACAAATACGATAAGATAAACAAAACAAAAATGTACCAAAAAAAAGGTGTGGGGGGGGGGGGATGAGGGGTGAGCAGCTGCAATAAGAGACAGAGCAGTGATAGAAGGCACTCAGTCCTCTTCCGAGTCCGGAAACAAGTTGAGAGAGTTAACAAGTTCCAAGAAAGGCTTCCATGTATCTAGTTTTTCAAGCTTTAAATTGTAGAGCACCTCCTTGATCCAGCGGGTGTGTGTCGGGGGACAGGTAAGCCTCCAGTTAAGCAAGACCAGTCTCCGGGCTAACAAGGTTGTAAAAGCCAGGACCCGCTTCAACACAACAGAGAGGTTGGTGTTGGGAGGAGTACCATTAATAGCTGACAGTGGGTTTGGAGGAATAGTCTGGCCATAGGCTCTGCTTATCACGTTGAAAGCACTCCTCCAAAAGGCTGCCAGCTTAGGGCAAGACCAAAACATATGGCTATGGTTGGCAGGGGATTAGATTACATCTGTTGCAGGTGTCCTTGACAGCGGGAGGTATATTCTAGATAATCTTGCATTTGTGTAATGGACTTTGTGAAGGACTTTGCATTGGATTAGGCCATGACAGGCACATATGGAGGAAGAATGGATCAGATCCAAGGCAGAGTCCCATTGCTGGTCTGTTAGTTTCATATTCAGCTCGCCCTCCCATGCAGCTTTTAATGAGGTATGAGGATTCAATATTACCGACCCTAACAAGTTAAACAAAAAAGAGATGCATTTCTTCCAGTTGGGATCTAGAGCTAGGATGGAGTCGGTCAGGGTTTCCGGGGGGCGATTTGGGAAGTGAGGGAATGTTTTCTTCACAAAATTCCTAATCTGGAAAAAAACGGAAAAGGTGGGAGTTTGGGAGGCTGTAGTTGGACGAAAGCTCCGCAAAGGACGAAAAAATGCCATCCTTGTATAGGTTTTTGATATTGATACCATTACTATGCCAGGTTTTGAATGCAGAGTCTGTACTTGAAGGTTTAAAGATGTGATTTTTAAGCAGTGGGGTCAAGATGGAAGGGCCTTGTAAACCAAAGTTTTTCCTGAGTTGACTCCATATCTTGAGCGAGAGGGAAGCAATTGGGCCTGCACCCACAGATGTTGTAGAAATGGGGAGTTTGGAGCATAGAACAGACCGCAACGGGAGACGTGAACTCGCCTTTTCCATGTGTACCCAGGTCGGTAGGTGGTCACAATCTTCATTCATCCAATACAGGATTTTTTGCAAGTTAGCTGCCCAATAGTATCGCCTAAAGTCAGGATGCGCCAAACCGCCGTCACTCTTAGGAGACTGTAGTATCGTTTTCGAATTCTAGCCGGTTTCCTACCCTATAAAAAATTAGTATATTCTCCTTTCTAATTTATCAAAAAAATAGATTTAGTGATAAGTATAGGGACATGCTGGAACAGATACAGGAATTTGGTCGGACGACCATCTAGACCAGATTTATCCGGGCCGCGAGGGATAATGGTCAAACTGACAATCGCGAGTCAAAGTCTCTTTCAGCTTTCTTCAACAGAGGCAGAAAGTTTGTGCGGAACATATCTGATAAAGGTGTTGTGATAAAAACCTGTCCTCCGCCCATTTAAACGAGGTTATATAGAGCGAGGGAGCTGCTTAGCCATGCGTTAATCGGTAAACAGCTCACTTTTTTTGGTAGTTAAGTGTTATAACCAGTGAGTACGCACCGCCGAACGTTCTAAAATATTCGTAATCACAGGGAGAGAGCTGACTGGATTCGAGATGTACAGAAGCAGGTCATCCGCATACAATGAGAAATTTATGAGTTGTGTCAAAACCGTGTTAATTACCTTTAAAGCCGTTCTCTCAGCGTAACCAAACCGCCAAGGTTCTATCGCAACAGCAACAGGAGTGGTGATAATGGGCAACCCTGCCTGGTTCCTCTCCGAAGGGGAAGTGGGGCGACAGTGTGTCGTTTGTTGTACTGAGGCCACCGGGGACGAGGTATAACAAACTGAACCAAAGAATGAAACTATTGCCGAGGCCAAACCTGTCCATCGCTCATATAGGTACCTCCACTCGACCTGTCGAAAGCTTTTTCGCATCGAGGGAGGTTGACCCATTTGGGATATCTCCGGGGTCTCACTACTTGGTGAATGGATGATGTTAAGGAGACGCCTAGTATTGTGGGAGGGTCTGTCGGCCTGGCATGAACCTGTTTGATCTAACGAGATAATAGAGGCATCACTTGTTGAAGACGGAGCACAAGGACTTTTAGAGAGGATTTTGAGGTCCACCTTCAGGAGTGAAATTGGTTCTGTAGCTACTACAAAGCAGGGGATTGTTCTCCTTTTTAAGAATTAGGGAAATAGTAGCCCATGACAAGGTGGGCGGTATGGCGACGATGTTGAAACACTTCTTGTAACATATCTCTCAGGACAGGTGCGGAGGAGAGCAGGGAAGCTTTGTAATATCTACAGTGAAGCCGTCAGGGACGGGCGACTTGCCGCTTTGCAATGATGTGATGGCTGCTTGGACCTCAGCAACAGTTATGGGACCACCCAAGTATCTCGTGGCTTCATCGTCAATTCGGGGAAACGTCATACTACGGAGCATGTCATCCGCAGTGGGAGGACAATTGGAAGCGTATAGTTCAGCGTAGAATTTAGCAAATGCTTCATTAATTCTAAGAGGATCAGTGTGGATCTCCCCTAAGCTAGATCTAATGGCTGGAATTAGCCGGGAAGTCGCCTCGGTTCTGGCATGTTAAGCCAGAAACTTCCCAGCTTTATCCCCAGATTCAAAAAAGTGTTGCCTAGATTTAAGCAGTCGTAGCTTGGCTTTATTAGTAGACGTGAGGTCAAAGTCTGTTTGTAACCTAAGGCGTTCTTTATAAAAATTAGGGTCTGGGTCAGATGCATATTTGTCATCAATGTCCTTTATTTTTCATAACAGGTCTGTCATTTGGGACGTCTCGGCTCTTTTCAGGTTGGAGACAAAAGAGACGTTGGCCCCTAATATAGGCTTTTGAAGCTTCCCAGAGTATACCTCTTTCTATGTCCGGCGAGTCAGTCAGCTCAAAATATAAAATGATTTGGGAGTGCAAGAATTGCTTGTAGTGAGCCTCTGCTAGTTAATGAGGGAGTGAACCTCCACTGTTTAAAGGGAGGTTAGTTTGTTTACGAAAGTGGAGATTTTTTTTGTGTTTAGTGTAGTTGAGGGGGCGAGGGAAGTCGCAGCGTGATCTGATATCACGATACTGGTGTGTATGATACTCGCTGGATTTGATTTTGGAGAGCAGTCCGTTATCTAAGAGGAAGAAGTCTATACGGGTTATAGGTGCAGTGCAACGTGGGGAAAAAAATGAAAATAATTTAGTCGTGGGAAATGTATGTCTCCATGGGTCTGTCAGCCCAAGTTGTTTGGCAAAAGCATGCAAAGTCCTACCTGATTTAGTTAAAGTAGCGGCTTTGTTCGAAGATCTGTCCAGTATATGGGCTTGGACCAGATTAAAATTTCCACCCACAATGATGTGGTGATTTTCAATGTTTGGGAGAGATGTAAAAAATTTGGTTACAAATGAGCTGTCATCCCAGTTGGGACTGTAAATACTGGCCAATATGACAGGTGTGTCTTGCACTTTGCCAGAAACCATGACAAAGCGGCCAGCAGGGTCCTCCACAGTTTTCTGTGGTTCGAACATAACATTTTTACGAATCAGGATAGCAGCACCCCGAGCCCTATCATTAAATTTTGAATTAATAAGTGGCTAATCCAGCCTCTCTTACGCCGTGTTACCTCTCTGTTGCGAAGGTGGGTCTCTTGAATAAAAAATATTTCGCCCTTAAGCTGTTGCAAGTGGGCCAAGATCCTATCAGTCTTAGTAGGAAACCCCACCCCCCTCACGTTCCATGAGACAAATCTAAGAATGTCGTTTGTGTTGGCCACATTTAGCTCTATCCAAGCGAGTGGGCAGAGCGCTGTAGTACTGCAAGTTGAGACGGAAGAGTGCATCGAAGCCAGCTGCAAAGAGTGGGGGTGTGGGTGGGGGGAAGAAGTATAAAATAAATTTAAAAAAATAATAATAATAATAATAATAATTTTTAAAAACAATAAAAAATAAAAATAAATTTTAAAAAAAGATACATACATACGTACACACACAACAAACAATCGGGACCCATATCACTTAGCCATCTTTCAATCCTGAATCCCCGGACCTGAGATCCCCAATGTCCCAACAGAACCTCGAGTGCCCATTGCACCAAGGTACGTTGTCCTCGCATCCGCATGGAGTTGTCCGATCTTAACTCCCAATATTTCCACCTCCCAAAGCAACAAAATCGCTCAATGTCAGTAAAGTAACATAAAGTGAAATAAATATAGTAATGATAACAATGATAATAACAATTTAAAAAAAATAGAAAATAGAAATAAAGTAAAATAAACATAAATGAATGAATACAAAGTTAAAATAATAGCCACGGTAGTTGTGCTACCAATGACATTGCTGACACTAATGGTAATAATAGTAGTGATGATAGTAATAATAAGACAAAGCAAATTAACAAAATGGTGATACTAAATAAGTAAGCCAACGTATAAGTGAAACAAGAATAGCTTCCTTTGGTATAACATAGTATAACTTAAAGTTGACAAGGTATAAAGAAAGAGTTAAGGGCCTGTCCCAGCAGCATGCAACTCCATGCGATGAGCGTGACCTAACGTGGTCGCTTGAGCCGTCCGGCGTCGCAGGGCCGGTCCCACTTTGATCGCCGGAGCCGTGCGGAATTGTGCGGAGTTCGTCCCGACAGCGCGCTGAGCTCCGAAAAACTGACCATGTTCAAAAATTCCGCGCGGCAACGGCTTGTCGGCTCGCAGCCGCCGCCTCGACACATTACACACCGCCTCGACGTCGTGCCTCCGTGACCCTCTCCGTAGGTGCCTCCGTGACCTTCTCTGTGTGTGCCTCTGTGCCCCTCTCTGTGTGTCCCTCTCTGTCCTGGCGAACTTACCTTTAAGACTTCTCTCCAAGTTCGCCTCACTTTGCGCCGCGTTGCGCCACTCCCCCCACCTCCGCGCGGCCCCCGCTGCCGGTTTGGTCGCGCTCTTCGCATGCGGGCGCATGCTGTTGGGAACGGCCCTGTACAGGGATCACCCGACCTCCGCGCGGCCCCCGCTGCCAGTTTGATCGCGCTCACCGCATGGAGTCGGATGCTGGTAGGACAGGCCCTTTAGCGTTAGAGAGATTAGATCTAATTGCAAACTGGGTTCTTGGATTAAAGCGCAGGGCAGAAGAACATCAATTAAGTATTGTTAAACAAAAAGGCTGTAAGAAATAATTGGTGTAACACAGCCTTGACTATAATGAGTTCTTATCAGTCCCAGACAGTTCGCTCTGAAGTCTAGTGTAAACAAACCGGTCGAATGCTGGCAACGTTAGCAGCCAGCTGCTAAAAACAAGAAGGCAGAGATCAGATCACGAACCACAAAGTGGGTCCCTTAAGCCCAATTTGATAGTATGTGCAGGGGAAGAGCCTTTCAAGTATATTACACTTAAACATCACAAGGAAAAGTTGGTATAACATAGTCATGAATCGTGGTGAGTGATAATATAAACAATATTAATAATGTATGACTACTACAAACAAAATGTTTTTTATTATGTATTTTCTTCTAATAAAAAAAAGTTTCTGGGAGTTTCTGTTGAGTATAAACGTGTTTATACAGTGTCTGTAAACGTGGGGAGTGGATAAACGTGGAAAACTGCATTTTCTATGTCTAATTGCCTTATTTCCTTTTCCAATGTCTGTTGTTTAGCCTTATTCTCTTTATTAAGAAATGCCTGGGAGGAGATTGATGCTCCTCGTGTAAATGCTTTAAATGTTTCCCCTAAAAGGGAAGTAGAAGTTCCAGGATGGTCATTGGCCTCGAAAAACATATTAATCTGTTTTACAGTATATGCATAACATACCTTTTCATTTAAAATTTGTGGGTTAAGTCTCCATTGTGTCTGTTTCTTGTCCATTCCGTTTTGTTTAATCACAAATGTTAATGGAGCATGGTCCGAGATTATAATGTTATGATATTGCGAGTTGTAGGTGAATGGGATAAGTTTAAGAGTGTCTACTAAGAAATAGTCTATCCTTGGAGTAAAGGTTTTATGCACCGGTGAATAAAATGAATATTTCTCGTCTGGATGGATTTTCAATTCTCCAGACATCCTTGATATTGGTAGTATTAATATATGAGTTTAAAAATTTCATTTGACTGAGATTTTAATTTTCTTTGAGTTGATGATCTGTCTAAATAAGAATCTAGTGTACAGTTTACGTCTCCACCAATTATTAAATTATTTTGTGTGCATTCCAGGATAGTCTTAAAAGACAATGGGCTATCAAAATTTGGTCCATATACATTAAGGAGAGTCACTTTTGAGTATAACTCCCTACTACTACAATATATCTGCATTCAATATCTTCTATAGTTGATATATGTTTAAAAGGTATACCTTTACGGATTAATATTGCAACCCCTCTAGATTTATGTGTGAATGAAGAGTGATACATTTTAGCAATCCATTTTGCTTTCAATCTGTGTTGCGCTTCCTTTTTAAGATGAGTTTCCTGGAGGAATATTATATCTGTTTTAAGCGATTTTAAATGAGCTAATACTTTACCTCTCTTGATGGGTTCCATTAATTCCCTTAACATTTCAACTACAGAATGTAATTCTTTCACCCCCAGTTTTCACATTTACGTCTTGCACCTTATGATTATGGTGGTCTATAATAGAGCAGATGGTTTAACACATTAAACCCTACCTTACACCTGAACCTCATGATAGATGAATTTTAGATCTCGTAAATTTTCTTCTCGAGCATATCTCCTTAAATAAAACATATAATTCCATTCAAAAATAAAATTTATATATAATATAAAATAGAAAAAGTAAGAGTGTTTATTAGTAAAGTGTAAAAGAAAGAAAAAAACTACATCTATGGTTAGTGCAGTTCGTGATAGCCACCCTAATGTGGCTAGACATCTAAGGACTTCCGTAGCTTTTGGTAAAAAATATATTACTAGCTCCTTTCCTTAAAAGAAAGCTTCAATTTCAATAAAAAAACAATATATGGGGGAGGGAAAAACAATGGTTATATTCCACTAGTGGAATAATTATGTGTCTCAAAGTAAAATATTAGCCTTAAATATAGAGCAAAATCTATTAGTCACAACCATTAGTCAAAAGTATCAAGGAGTAAACCTCCAACATTTTTTATTAATAAATTGCCTGAATCATACATTACTTTATAATTCATCCTTTTAACTAATTCTAAGTTGATTCAGTTAACAATTGATAATAATTAGTAATCATGATTAGTAGTAATTAGTAATAATTAGTACTAAAATATAAAATATATATTTACAATAACAAGATAACTGCACAATTCTCATTCTAAATTCTAGACAGTCCTTAGTTATAGCACATTTAAAGTTCAATTTCTTCTCAGTAACAATATCCGGTATCGTCAGGTGTATGTTGAGTGTTGAATGTTATTCATCTCAGTCTCATCCTCGCTCTGGATGTTCTCAGTGATTTTCCCCCCGTTTTTCATCTAATTTTAGCGGAGCTAATCGGCGCGTCTGCCTTACTCCATAGCGCCGCCGTAAGTCCGGTCCCCCACCTGTTAAGATGCAATCCGTCCCTGTTTATACAGTTCCCCTTTACTCCAAAACAGATCCCAGTGATCTAAGAATCTAAATCCCTGCCCCTACACCAGTTACTCAGCCACACATTCAGGTCCAGATTCTCCCTGTTCCTGCTCTCGCCAGCACGAGGAACTGGAAGAAAACTGGAGATAACAACCCTGGAGGTTCTGCTTTTCAGCATTTTTCCGAGCTCTCTAAAGTCACGCTGCAGAATATTCATCCCCTTCTTTCCGACATCGTTTGTGCCGACATGCTCTACCACTTCCGGTGGTTCACCTTCGCCCTTGAGGATTTTATGCACTCTGTCCGTGACATCCTGGATCCTGGCACCAGGAAGGCAGCACACCATCCTTGAATCCCGTCTGTAGCCGCAGAAACCCTGCCCGTACCTCTCACAATGGAGTCTCCAAATACAATGGTGTTGCCTGACGTTGACCTTTGGTTTTGGCTCAATTAGCCCTTTTTGCTTCGCAAGCCAGTCTGCCGCTCAGTCTTCTGTCCCGACAGCTTCTAAGTGGGCGAACCTGTTCACAAGAGGTACAACACCGGGGACCTTTGCATTGCAAATTTCCCTCCCTTTCTCACCATCACCCACTTTCTCTCTTCAGTAGCTTAGGTTGCAACAATCTCGTTGTAGACTTGTCGAGGAACAACTCCGTTTCTCGGACGAACCTGAGGTCATCCACTTGCTTTTCCAGCTCCCCAACACGGTCCTTCAGGAGCTGTACCTGGATGCACTTCTCACATTGTAGTCGCCAGAGGCACCAGCAGTTTCCTTGACCTCCCACACACTGCGAGCATCGCACCCATCAGCTTGCTTGACATCTCCTTCTTTCTTCTCTCCCTCTCCCGTGTTTTGCGTAGCCTCCTCTCCTCGCCGTAGACTCTCGAGCCAATGCTCGCACTTTACTCACAGGGCACTTCCCCTCACAAGGCCGCTCCCTCACTGCGGCTCTCTAAGAGCTGTCTTGCTTATATTGACTGATAAATTGCCTAATTTACAAAACTAAAATTCCTCAGATTTCAACTGTTTCCCCCCTCTGACTCACTAACTCTCCTCCCAATCTCGGGCTAGAGCCAATCAGTGTTTTCTCCTGCTTCTCTTTGTTGCTGTTGCTTCCAAAATCCACGGGAGCTCTGGGACGGGCAGCATCTCTGGAGAGAAGGAATGGGTGACGTTTCAGGGCGAGACCTTTCTTAGTTTAGTATAGTTTTGTAGTTGTTTAGTATAGCAGTTTAGTTTAACCCGTTTTTTGGAAGAAAGGTCTCGACCTGAAAGGTCTAAACCAGCATCTGCAGTTCCTTCTTACACAAGTTTAGTTTAAGTATAGTAGTTTAGTTTAGTATGCTTAATATAGTTTGGATTAATATGTTTAATTTACTATTGTTTAGTAGAGTGGTTTAGCATAATAGACATTAGGTGCACGAGTAGGACATTTGGCCCTTCGAGCCAGCACCGCCATTCAATGTGATCATGGCTGATCATCCCCAATCAGGTTCCCGTTCCTGCCTTCTCCCCATATCCCTGACTCCGCTATTGTTAAGAGCCCTATCTAGCTCTCTCTTGAAAGTATCCAGAGAACCGGCCTCCACCGCCCTCTGAGGCAGAGAATTCCACAGACTCACAACTCTCTGGACTCCATCCCACTGGATCCTGCCCCAGATCTGTCAAGGATCGTGGGGGGGGGGGGGGGGCTGTTGGCTGCCCGCGCTGGGCTCTCGCGCCCCTCCTCGCCTGTTTGCCCCCCCCCCCCCGCTCCTACAAAGCTTGTCGCCTTAGCGCCTCCGCTGGGCTCGCCTGTTTGCCTACCTGCCTGCTGCCCTTGCCCCCCGCGCGGTCTCCGGCTAGGCCTGCCCCGCCCCTGCGCTGCGACGCTCCTTCTCCTCGCCCCCTCTCCACGCCCCCCTCGCCCCGGCTGGCGCGCTCCTGCCTCCGCTGCCTGCCCCCCCACGAAGCGACGCCCTACCCCCTCCCCTTCTCCCATGCTGCTGCGCGCCCGAGCCCCCGCCCCGCCCTCGCCATTGGCGCCTGGAGCCGACCCGCTGCTGCCCACACCTGCCCGCTCCCTCCCTACTACTGTCTCTGCCCGGCTTGGCCCCTGCTCTGTATGTTCTCCCTCTGCTCTCTGTCGACGGCTCTGCCGCCCTGGCCCCACCCCTGCCATAGGCATCCTCCCCTGTCTGCCTACACCTCACTGTCCCTCACGCGGCTGCTCCATGCAGCCCCGCCGTGCCTGTCTGTTCTGGCTGCTTCTGCTGACCCCCCTCCCGCCTGTCTCTGCCCTGTTCCTCGCTGTGCCTGTTCCTGCGCCTTCTGTTCTGCCTCTCCCCCCGCCCGCCCCTGCCCTCGCCCTGCGCCCGCCCGGCTGGCTCTGTCCCCCCCCCGCTCTAGCCCCCTCATGGGCTGGCGCGGCCTGCCGCCTTCTCTGCCCCACGCCGCGCGGGCCCCCCCCTGTCATGGCTGCGGCCTGCGCCTGTTGCCTCCCTGTCCTTGCGCCCTCCTGCCTGCCCGCACTGCCCTCCCTCGCTGCCCCCTCACGCCCTCCGCCTCCCCTGCTTCTTCCCCCCCTCTCCTGCCCGCTCCCCCCCCCTCTGCTGCCCCCGCTTGTTCCTCGCGCGCTCCCCGCGCCGCGCGCCGCCCCGTCGCTAGCTCCGCTGTTCCTCCTCGGATCTATTGTCCACCCGCCTGTTGGCCTCGCATGCTCGCGCCCTGTCCCCAGCTGCCTCTCACCCGCCCCTGCACCTGGTCCCCTCTGAGCCCCTCTGCTCTCTGTTCTGTCCTGCCATGTTACTGTTTCCTGCCTCTCGCCCCCCTGCCCCTCCTGGCTGCCGCGCTGGATTGCGCTCTGCCCAGCCCTTCTTCCCGCCCTGTACCTCCCCCCCTCCCCCGCCTGTCGCTCGAGATGTCCGCTCCCCTGCCCCTGCCGTCTGCTCCGCCGCCTCTGCTGCCCGCTCTCCCCTGGCCCCTCTCCCCCCCTCCTGCCGACCTCTGTCTCTGCCCCCCACCCTCCCTTGGTTTTTGTCGCCGCTCTGCTGGCTGCCCCCTGCTGTCCCTGGCCTGCCCCTGCCCGGCCCCCGCCCCCCTGCTCGGCCTGCTGCCCCGCCGCCCCGCTGCTGTCGCTCCCTGCCTGCCGCTGCCCCCCGGCTTGGCCCGCTCCCCGCTGTGCCTCGCCTCGCAGATTCACTGGCTCACCGCTCCCATCCCTTGTGCCGCTGTCCCGGCCTCCTCTGCCTGCCCCCCTGTTCCCTGCTGCTTTGGGCCTGGCCCTGTCTACGCCACTTCCGCATCCCCATGCTGGGCACCCCGCTCTTGTTCCCTGGTGCCCCTGCGCATCCCGCCCTGCGCCCCCCTCCCCATCTGTTCTCCCCTCCGGCTGGCCGCCAGGCCTCCCTCTGTGCTCTGTTCCGCCTTTTCCCCTGCCCTGGCTGCCGGCTCGTCTGCCGGCCCGCCCCTCCCCTGTTCCGCTCGAAGGCACTCCTCGCCCCTGTTTCGCTTGTACTCTGTCCGCGGCGCCGCACCCTGCCCGCCCTCCTTGCCCCCGCCTCCCCCCCTGCCTGTTACCGCCCGCTCTCGCCGGTGCTCCTCCTGTTCGCTGCCTGGGGACGGCGGCCCCCCCTATCCGTCTCGACCGTCCTGCCAGACCTACTCTGCCCACCCTGTTTCTGCCTCCTTCCAGCTCCCTCGCGCCGCCTGCCCCTGCGACCTGCCGCCTACCGCTTCCCGCCGCCCTTGGCCTGTCCTGTTGCTGTGGCTCCCGGCTCTGCCGGACCTCCCCCCGCCCCCAACCCTGGGGGCTGCCCCCTGTTCCTCTTTGCCCCCCTGCCGCCTACTTCGCTCCTGCGTCCTCTGCCGGCCCTGGGGCCCGGTTCCTCCCTGTGCCCGAGCCGGCGGCCCCCCGCTGTAACTCCCTGCCCCTCGGAGCGCCCGCGCCCCGCGCCCGCCCTCTGTTCCACTCTGCCCCACCGCCCTCTGCCCCACTGTCTCCCCCTGGTTCCCCTCGCATGCCCTGTTGCTCGCCCTGCTGGCGCCCTGGTCCCCCCTCTGCGCTTCTCGCCACCGCCGGCTGCTGTCCGCCTCCCGCCCCCTTGGGGGTCGAGCCCGCTGTCCCCCCCGGCCTGTCCTGTCTGGGTATCCCCCCTGCCCCCTCCCCTCCCCGCCGCCTGCCTGTCCTGTCTGCCCACGGCTTCTGTCCCTTGCGCCGCCTGTTCGCCACCGCTGTTCTCTCCCTCGCCCTCCTCTGGCCCGCGCTGGGCCCCCCTCCAGTATGCTCCGCGTCGCTCCCTCCCGCTCTGCCTGCCCACTCACTCTGTCCCCTCCCCCCTGCCTCCGACCTGTTCCCGCGTCCCGGCGCCGCCCTGCTGCCCCCCATGCCACGCCGGCCTGCCTGGCCCTGGCCTCTGTCTGCAGCCTGTGCTCTGCCCCCCTCAGCAGCCCCCCCTGCACCCAGGGCTGCTTCTCTGCCCTGCTCTGGCGCTGTGGATCCGGCGCTGTCTCACTGCCGATACGCTCCCGCTGTCTGCTGTACGCCCCCCCTGCCCTGTTTGGCCCTGCCGCGCCCTCCTGTCCTGTGGCCCCCCCCGCCCCCTGGGACCCTTGTCTCCCTGTCGCTGCTCTCCCTGGCCTGCCGCCCTGGCCCCATCCCCGCTCCCCCCGCCCTGCGCTGCCTGGCCCTCTCTGCGGCGCATCTCACTCCGCCCCGGGTGCCCTGGCCGCTGCTTCCATACGCCCTGGCTGCCCTCCCCGCCCTCGCCCCCGGGCCCGCTGTGTTCGGGCTCCCCTTCCCTGCCCCGCTGCTCCCTGTCCGCCCTCCCCACGGCTCCCTCCGCTGTTCTGCCCTGCGCTGCACTGCCTGTGTTCTCCCTGCCCTGTTGCTGTTGCCCTGCTGCTGTGCACTTCCTGCCCTCCTCCCCCCCGCCCCCTCTGTCGCCCCCGCCTCCCCCCCTCTTGGCACGCGCCATATCCCCCTGTGCTGTCTTCACTCCCCCTCACTGCGCTCCCTCTGTTGCGGCCCTGTCCGCCCGCGCCTCCCCGAGCCGGCGACCGCCTGTCATCCTCCCCTGCCTGCTGCCTGTGCCTCCCCCCTTCCTCCCCTGTCTCTCACCCGCGCCTCCCCCCCTCCCCCCCCTGCGCTCGCCGCCTTGTTACGCGCCCCCCCCTGCTGTTCTGCCCTGCCCGGCCCTGCCCGCTGTCCCTCCTCTCCTGCGCCTCGCCCCCTCGTTCGCCACTCCTCTCCCCTGTTGCACCTGCCTGTCGGTTTGTGCCCCGCTCTAATGTCCTGCCGCGAGCTGCCCTCCCCCATGTGCCGCTGTCCCGGTCTGTTCCCTGCTGCCCGCCGCTCAGCTACGCCGCCCTGTTGCCTCGCCCCGCGGCCTGCCGGTCCGCGCCCTCCTCCCACGCTGCTCGGCGCCCTGTTTCTGTCACCCTCGGCTGCGCCTGGCTGCCCCTGTGTTCGCTACCCAGCTCTGTTCTGCCCCGCCCCCCCTGCGCCACCCGCCTCCTCTCCTGCCCACCCTCCTGCCTCCCTCGCCCTCGCCGCCTACAACACTGTACCCCAACACAATCTGCTGTGTGTGGGCCCCCCTCTCTGCTCTCTACTCCTCCCCGCCTGGCCCTGTGCCCGATTGTTCCTGCTCTGCTGCCGCCCCCCTCCCCTCTGCCACCCTCGCCCCGCCCCCCTGTACCCTGCCCCCTCCTCCGCCCCCTGTCGGCTTTTTTTTTCCCTGGCTGTTTGTGCACCAGTCTCCCCACGTTAAACAAAGTCACGCACAGGCGTCCTCCATTTAGGGAATAGCACCCATGGGAAACACTGGTTCAGCCATCACTGACCCGGGGGGGGGGCTATGAAGAGGTACTACAACTTGTACTCTATCTGAGAAGCTTAGCATAAGATTGAAAAAATCAAAGGTAGACAAAAAATGCTGAGGAAATCAGTGGGTGAGGCAGCACTTTGGAGCAAAGGAATAGGATGACGTTTATGTCGAGACCCTTCTTCAGACCAGTTTAAGAAGGGTTTCGACCCGAAAACAGCAACCATTCCTTCGCTCATAGATGCCGCCTGACCCGCTGTGTTTCTCAGCATTTTGGTCTACCTAAGATTCATTCAGTGCTTTTGCATCGTGTTACTTGTTCTGAACTGTGCACAACACTGAATTTCACGGACCTCGGTTGCACCGTGACGAATAATTTGGATTGTTACTGCTGTTAAGAAAACAAAGGCAAGAGATTGTGAAATAAATAGTTTTATTAAAGCTCTGCCTAAAGTGCTGATTACCATGGATCTCTTTGACCAGAACGGTTCCAGTTCCAGTGCTCATACCTGGCAATTAGATCAACACACAGGCAATGCCCTCGTGAACAGACCCCACTGGACTCCATGCTGAAAATCAGTGAGACAAGAATTGCGTACATCAATTACAGCTTTCATAAGAACAACTTGAATTATTGGGTAACAAACCGAATATAAAAATGGCTTTCTTTTACAATAAGTACAAAGAAATAATAAAAAGCAGTGAAGGTAAAATAAATAATTACAAATTAAAAATCCCAGACATTTATACACCTATACTATTTTAAATGTAATACAGTCAAAATGTACAACCAGTCATGGATTCCTGTATATGGAATTTCTCAATGTGGCCTTGTTAACAACTGGCGTCTCTCAGTGCCTTTGATGCTCTGTGCCTCTGCCCACGGATTCTCCCATCTTGTCAATACTTAGGACGAACATGAAGAAGTTGGGTGTGATCAGCGGGCAGGCTTGGGCTGCATCTTGGAGGAAGGAATAGGAGTGACGTTTCGGGTCGAGACCCATCTTCAACGCCTTGTCAAGGTTGAGAATATTTGGATTGAGTTTTTGAGCTTCAGTTGCTGGCTCACCTGGCAAGAAAATTCTGCCCCACTTGAACAAAATACAAAAAGCTTAGAAACTGCTGTGAGCCACTCTCTTGTACAAAATGGGGGCTTCGTTAAAAAAAAATCTCTCTCTCTATGCGGGAGGAATCACTCAATCATTTCCAGACATTGCTTCGTTTAGTTTGGAGATACACAGGCGCGGAAAACAGGGCCCTTCGGCCCCCAAAGTCTGCGTTCAACCGGCCGATAACCTCGTACATTGCGCACTATTACTAACACATCAGGGTCGATGTACATCTTTACGAAGCCAATTAACCGACAAACCTGTTCGTCTTTGGGCGTGGGAGGAAACTGGCAGCCACGGGGAAAACCCAGGGAGATCGTGCAAAACTCCGTACAGACAGCCACCCCGAAGTCAGCAGCGAACGCGGGTCTTGGCGCTGGGGCAGCTACTCTGCCACCATGCGCCCTACCTGCGCTAACTTGCCACGGCACACGCACTAACACACCACACAACACAAACTCGAACACTTCACACACACTTTTTCCGTTGCATTGGTTGAATGGGTGCTGGGATATGACGTTTGTGAATCGGGGTGAGTATTCTCTGACCAGAATGTGCGTACTACAATTCAAGCCACCCTTAAAAATGCTGCCATTTCTTCTAATAGCCTTAAATCTAAACGTTTTGAAATCAAACATTTGTTCGTGGAAGGGGGGAGGTGAAGGGAGAAGCAACCGATTCAAGGTGACCCAGGGGAACTGGAATTTTGGTGAAGGGAAAAAAACGGGTTTTGTCTGATGTTTTTTTTTTAATCGGCGAAATCCTTCTCTCGACTCGTATCAGTTACATTGCAGCTGATAGCCCCATCAGGAAGGAGGTACAAGAGCCTGAAAACTGGCACTCCAGGTCTAAAAACAGGCTCGATACTTAGGTAGACAGAAAAAAAAAAGCTGAACTGCAGTTGTATAGGGGTTCTTCTGTGTTGTATAGTTTATTGTGTACAGTTTTGGTCTCCCTTATTTGTGGAAAGGACTCCTTGTCATTGAGGGCAGAGCTGTGGAGGTTCCCGTGATGATCCCTGGGATGGCGGGACGGTCATATAAGGAAAGATTGAAAAGACTAGGCTTGTTGTCACGGGAAGTTTCGGGGGGATCTTTTAGAAACATATAAAATTTATAAAAGGACTTGGGACAAGATAGATGCAGGTAAAAATGTTCCCATTGTTGGGCGAGTCCAGAATCAGGGGCCACAGTCTTAGAAAAAGGGAGGCCATTTAAGATGAGGTGAGAAAAAACGTTTTTTCACCCAGATGGTTTTGTGTATTTGTGGATTTCCCTGCACAGAGTGCAGTGGAGGCCAGGTACTGGAATGGATTTTAAGAGAGTTTGATAGAGGCTCCAGGGGGCTAGTGGAATCAAGCAGACCTCCAACATTTGTTTGTCAAAATTCTATATTTCCCCTCCAAAATTCCTTTTTTAAAATGAAAATTCTCATAATTGTCGGGCGCCCTATTCGGGGGTCCATGTCAAAGTTCCAAATTGGTGAAGAAGTATTTTTAAATGCCAAAATGTGAAAAAAGGTACATTTATGCTGAAAATTTATAATTCTGTGTTAATCTTTGATATAAACTTGGCACTAGACTCACCTTTAATTTCTCTCACTTGGGGTTGTTGCCGGCGGCACTATGCGCTGCGCACTGGAAAGCTGTTCAGCGGGCTGCCGGGGGGCGGGTGCGGACATGCGCACTTGGCCAGGTTGCCGGCGGGTGCGGGTCTGCGCCTGCGCACTGAGGTGGGGTGGGGGGGGGGGGGGAGGGCCCGGTTGATGGGGCTTTACCTTTAAAGAAGGAACTGCAGAAGGCTGGAGAATCGATGGGTACACTAAATAGCTGGAGTGAAACTCAGGGGTGCTGCAGACATCTAAGGAGCGAAGGAGTTAGGCGACGTTTCGGGTCGAGACCCTTCTTCGCATAGTGAAGTAAGGGTCTCGACCCGAATACGTCGCCTATCTCCTTCGCTCCTTAGATGCTGCTGCACCCGCTGAGTTTCTTCCAGCTTTTAGTGTAACCCCGGTGAATGGGGCGGCTTGCCGCGAGCGGCCGGCTGCCGGCCAGGAAAGTGCCGCTGATCGCGCGGGCCGGCGCGCCTGGGCTCTGGGCCTTGCGTGGCGTGGCTCAAAATCGGCGCCAGGGACCGGCATCCCTCCCCCACTGCGCTCGCGCGGGCCACTGGTGCCCCGGCAAACCCTCCCCACTGCGCACGGCGTCCACTTGGGGCCCGGCAACCTCACCCACTGCGCACGCGCGGCCACTGGGCCCGGCAACCCTCCCCCATGCGCACGGCGCGGACTCTGGGCCCGGCAAAGTGCCGCCTGATCGCGCGGGCCGGCAAACCGGGGACACTTGGCGCCGGCGTTTCACCACGGGGAGGAAGATTTTTAGCGGGTAATTAGGGTGACAAATGGGGATGATGGCGGGAAAGGGAACCTAAAACCAAGCTCCGGGAATTATACCGCCATAATCTGGGATAGTTGGGAAGGTCTGAATCAAGGATATGTGGAGAAGGCAGGCATGGGTTATTGAGTGGGGACGATTCCGCCATGATCACATACGAATGACAGTGCTGGTTTAAAGGGCCGAATGGCCTCCTCCTGCACCTATTTGTATGTTTCTATGGTAACTCAGCGGAAACTATCTACACCAGAGACAATTATTTACAATGCCAATTTAATCTACAAACCTGCTCGTTTTGGAATGTGGGAGGGAAGGGAAATCTCAGAGCAAACCCACGCAGTTGTGAACGTAAAAATAAGTACAGACGCACCGTCGTCGGGAACGAACCTGTGTCTTCTGGAGCTGGTAAGCGCTGATAAAGCAGCATATCTACCTCTGCCTCACCGTGTACCCTCTGTTAGCAGCTTTGACTGTTTTTTTTTTTTCGGCGGAGTTATATTTAAAACTAACAGGAGTGCACAATCTATAGGGACGTTGTTGCTGCAAGAGTTAGCATGTTGTCAGGTGGAAAGGCTGCAGGGAGAAGATTTACGTGGATGTAGCCTGAAGGGACTCGAGGCTCAGAGGTACGGGGGGGCGGGTCTATTCCGTGGCGTGGGATACTGAGGGGTGATATTATCGAGATGTATATTAATCATGAGAGGAATAGGATCGGAGTTGAATATCACAGTCAGAGTACGGGAATCAAGATCCAGAAGGGGAGGTTTCAGGTGAGAGGTGAGGAAAGATTTTATAGGAACTTGAGGGCATATGTTTTCTCACTGAGGGTGGTGGGTGTATGGAACGAGCTGCCACCAGAGGTAGTTGAGGCAGATATCAGAACTATATTCTGGCAAAATGACAATTGGGACAGGGACATGAGAGGAAGGTTTTAGAGGGATATATGGGCAAACGCAGGCAGGTGGGACAATTCATAGATGTGGGCAATTTTGGGCGAGGGTTATTTCTATGCTCTGAGGACTATCGCTCCTCAGCCGTTCAAATTCTGTTGACTGTGGTTACCATCCTTGACAAAATACGTCCAATTTTTTTGGACAATTATTTGGCTTCGAAGGGACGAAATGGCCTCTCCTGCACCTATTTTTACGTTTCTATGATTAGTTTCACTTGGCATCATGTTGATGGCACAAACATTGTGTGAAGAAGAGTCTGTTCATGGGATTAGGAGCAGAATTAGGGCCATTCGGTCATCAAGTCTACTACGGTATTCAATCATGGTGATCTATCTCTCCCTCCCAACCCCATTCTCCTGCCTTGTCCCCGTAATCCCTTGGGGTGGGGAACACGCACTAAACAAAGCCCAGTTCTCTGTGCTGTACTGTTTTATGTTTTAATTATATGTGGGAGGTTTTGGGAAACATGTGATCATCAGTCTTGCTCCATGTAAGAATAGATAATGGAAGTTAAAAGTGAACTATACAGGCAATCAAAGACTTCCTGAAGTACAATAAGCTCATTGAACAAGTATTTCATTGTTCATTTGCATTGTGTTGATTTAGTTTAGTGTTAGAACATCGACAGTAGGTGCAGGAGTAGGCCTTCGGCCCTGCGAGCCAGCACCGCCATTCAATGGCCGAGTCATCCACAATCAGTACCCCGTTCCTGCCTTTCTCCCTTATTTCCATAACTCCGCTATCTTTAGAGATCTTATCTAAACTCATTGCCCTTGATTCCTTTAGCCCCAAGAGCTAAATCTTAAAACTCTCTCTTAAAAACATCCCAGGTCAGGTGGCCCCCACTGCATCCGAGGTGGCCCCAATTAGTTTAGTTTTAGAGATACACAGCGCGGAAAACTGGACCTTCGGCCCACCTAGTCCACGCAACCGGCAATCGCGCGCAGGAACACTATCTACACACCGGGGACAATTTACATTCCATGGCCAAGCCAATGAATCCACAAACTATCTTTGGGTGTCTAATCGCATTGAGATACTTCCTGCCACATGGAATGAATGGAACTGATTTAGATTGAGGCGGCGATGGGCGGGCTAATGGTTTTTGCTTCCTGAGATTAAACAAATTGCCAGGCGAGCAGAATTGGAGAACATTGTGGTTGGCCAGCAAGGAAAACATGGATAGCATCAGTTAATTTTGCTGCAAAGCTCCACGCTTTTGATTGTGACCAGGGATTTTGTTTCGTAGTTCAGCACGGCGTGCGGAACCTCCTAAACAGTCAAAAAACCTGTGTCCTATAATTTTTAGGAATTGTAGATACAAAATCATGAGAGGGAAATAGATTGGGGTAGAAGGTGGGGAAACAGTAGTGGAACGAGGTGAGGGGACACAGGTTTTATAAAATAAAGGTTTAAAGAAAAAGATTTTATAGGAATATCGAGGGGTGGCTTTTCAAGCAAACGACTGTACCAACCGTGCACCTCTCACGCGGGGCTCCTATCTGTCTGGAAAATAAAAAGATATGGGTATACTGATGTCTATTTGGCAGTAGGTTGCACAGGAAAGACAATGATCAGGCTTTGGCTCAGGGGGACAGAGGTCTGTGACACAGGACAGGTTCACACACAGACAGCCATGGTCAGACCGTCTGTGTCACACACAGACAGGGTTTGGTCACAGTCACACGCACACACAGCCTGGCAAACGTGTCAGACAGTCACACACAGGACAGCCCTGGTCAGACAGGGTTTAGTCAGGCACACACACACCACACACCATCAGCCGTGGGCCACGAGTGTCAGACAGAACACACCACACAGCCGTGGCGCCATGAGAGTTCTGGGTACAGAAGCCAACACACAGTCAGGGGGTCTACCCTCTGCAAGGGCATAGACAGAGTTCAAAGACTCGGGCCTGTTCTGAGAGTGCTGCCCGTGACAGGAGCTGTAGACAATTGCACCCATGAGAGGCTCACACAAACCCCCGGTGGGACTCCAATCACCAACCACCTTCAAGGAGGTCACTAACTTTTAGTCTTTAAAGACACAGCACGGAGGAAAACAGCGCCCTTCGGCCCACTGATGACCTCTTAAGCTATCACCACGCACACTAGCACGATCCTACACACACTAGGGACAATTTATAAATCTTAACGAAGCCTATTAACTACAAAACCTGCTGCGTCCTTTGGAGTGTGGGAGGAAACCGGAGCACCCGGAAAAAACCCCGCAGGTACGGGGAGAGGAGAGAGAACGTGCAAACTCCGTACAGACAGCGCCGTAGTCGGGATGGAACCCGGGTCCTCTGGCGCTTGAGGCAGCAGCTCTAACCCGTCTGGCATTCTTCCACCATTTCTTTAGGGGCGGCGCTTGATGTGTGGATGTAGAAGGATAGGATAGTTTGGTTACACAGTGCCTTTCACACCTCTCACATAATTCTACGCGGCTAATGTGGAACATGAGCTGATTCAGCGAAGATTTAGAGGGAATGATGATAAGACACAAAATTGCTGGAGTAAACTCGGAGGGACCTAGGCCAGCATC
Source organism: Okamejei kenojei (assembly GCA_035221665.1). Taxonomy (NCBI): domain Eukaryota; kingdom Metazoa; phylum Chordata; class Chondrichthyes; order Rajiformes; family Rajidae; genus Okamejei; species Okamejei kenojei. The sequence continues at coordinate 1,878,747 of CM069137.1, forward strand.
TCTGGATGGAAGAAATGGGCGTTTTCAGGGCGAGACGGCTTCTTTAGACTCGACCCGATACGTTTCACCCTTCCTTCTAAGGATACAAGGAATTTTTTATCACATAACCAATTGGTTCACTCCAGAGATGACAAAAGACACAAAACGTAATAGGTTGCAGGAGGAGGCATTCGGCCCTTCGAGCCAGCACCTCCATTCATGTGAATCATGGTCATCATCCACATCAAGTACCCCGTTCCGGCCTTCTCCCTATATCCCCTGACTCCGCTATCTTTCAGAGCCCTGTCTAGCTCCTCTTGAAAGTATCCAGAGAACCGGCCTTGGGGCAGTGAAATTCCACAGAGTCACAACTCTCTGTTGAAAAAGGTGTTTCCGATCTCGTACTAAATTTCTTACCCTTAATTCTTAAAACTGTTTGGCTCCTGGTTTTGGACTCCACCAACATCGGGAACATACCTGTCCGGCGAAGTAACTCAGCCTTTTGTTGACTACCTTCAGGTAAACAGCACCTGGCAGTTCCTTCCTACACATTCTAGAAGGAAATACTGTACACAGACTAAATAGCATGGATGAGGAGACTCTTCTCTGCAACTTAGAGGGCAAACCACATGGAGGGAGTGGGTGGGTTCAGTCTTTGCCTGACAGGATAGAATAAACTCTTACACTTAAGGGCCTGTCCACTTACGGGAATGTCATCGGGCACTTGCGGCAACCGTCATTAGTTGCAGCAGGTTGCCAAAAATGTCCTCCGTTCGAAATGGCTTTACCCTTACTCTTAACTACGTCACACCCAAGACCAAGTCACAGGGTGACACGTATGGGCCCTGAGTAGTCGGCCCAAAGAGTCGTACCTTTTTTTCTGGTCGCCAGCGGATTTTCTACATGTTGAAAATTTCTGTCATATTCCGTTCGGTCTGTGAGTAGTCGCTTCAAAGAGTCGTACCTTTTTCTGGTTCGACGCCTGGACTTTCAACATGGTGAAAATTTCTGGTTGTTCATATCCGTTCGGTCGTGAGTAGTCGCAAAGACGTGTGTAGTCGCTCTCAAAGAGTATACCTTTTTCTGGTTGTGTGGATTTTCAAACACGTTGAAATGTTCGGTGTCCTATGCGACTTATTGAAGGGTTAGAGGGCAAGTCGCCGAAAAAAAAAAAATCAACGTAAGCGGGGACAGGCCCCATTCGTGAGGGAAAAAGAAGGGGTTGCCACTGAAAACTGCCGATTAGTGATCAGGAATGAGTTATGTAATAAAGTGGCTTTACATTCGAAATCCAGAATACCGCGATTGAATACTGTATAAAAAAATACTTCCGGATCGTTCCCCTTTGCGGGAATGCAAAATAAAATCTCATAATAAATAAACTCCAGAAGTTTAAATTTACAACCCTGGGAACCACCTAGAAGAATCACAAAATTAATACGTAAAAGTGGCAAATCAGATAGAAAACATAAAAGCATCAGTTGTTGAGGTGGGCCGCTTTAGGAGAGTGCACAAAGGTGTGGCGGTAAGAGTTCTTCCGCTGGCGGCCTCTGCGTCATCGGGGACAAAGATCTTTTTCAAAAAGTCCGGCAGTGTGCGGACACGTGGGGGAGGCAGTGAGGGTTTGGGTGGGCTGGGTGGAGGTGACGATCTTGAATATGGCACCATGGCTTCAAACTCGGCACAGGGGGGCATCTCTGTCAACATCTCACCACCCGTGCACCCGACGCTCCTACACCAACACAGGGAGGGGGGAAGGAAAAGCAAATGTCCATTGGAGAGAAAGCTCACACAGGTGGCCGGAGCACCGACAAAACCACAGGGTCACCGGGAGGGGGGGGGGGCCCCCCCCCGCCCCCCCCCCCGCCCCCCCCCCTCCGGGGGGGGCGAGAGAAGAAATAGGCAATAGCACCAGAACGGGAAGGGGCCTGAGGGAGCGTTAGACCAGTGGAAAGCCCTGGGTGTCACATTTACCAGCAGGCAGCCTGTACAACAGCAGATTCATAGAATAGTACTGCACATGAATGGCACGGGCCCTTCGGCCCCCACTATGTTTGTGCTAAACAGATGCCGGATTAACTCTTATCTGCTTGCACAATCCATATCACTCAATGTCAATGTGGTCAATCCAAAAGCTTCCAGTTTTTTCACAACCTTCCACTTTCAGTTGAAAGAAGTGTCCCGACCCAAGGAGTAGGGCCATTCAGCCCCACGAGCCAGCTCCGCCATCATATGTGTTCATGGCTGATCATCCACAATCAGTACCCGTTCCTGCTTTTCTTCCCACTTCCTCTGACCCCACTATATTTTCGAGTTTTATCTATGCTCTCTGTTGAAAGTATACAGAGAACCTGCTCACAGAAGGCAGAGGCAGAGAATTCCACAGACTCCACAACTTTCTGTGTGTAAAAAAGTGTTTCCTATCTCCGTTCTAATGGCTTACCCTTTTTCTTTAAAAACTGAGGGCCTGGTTCGGGACTCCCCCAACATCGGGGGAAACATGTTTCCTGCCTCTAGCTTGTCCATTACTTGCGTTAATTTGTATTGTCCAATAGGGATGCCCTTCATCCTTCTAAAACGTCAAAACTCAGTACAGGCAGGAGCTGGCGTGTCCACTGAAAACTGCTGGTTTAATGTGGCATCCATAACTTTCCATCATCAAGCAGCAGTGCAGGAGGGGGTCCAGAGGAGTTTAAAGGAATGATCCAGGATATAATAGTGGGTTTAAATGCATGATGAGCATTTGACGGCACTAACTCCATTTAGAAGATGAGGGGGAACCTCATTGAAAACTTACCGAATAGGAAAGCCTGGATAGGGTTGGATGTGGAGAGGATTTTCCACCAGTGGGGAGTTCTAGGACCAGCGGCCATAGACCAAATTTAAAGGAAGCTCTTTAGGAAGGAGATGTAGGAGACATTTCTTTAGTCAGAGGGGTGGTGAATGAACCAGTGGAACTCCTTTCGCCGGTTAGGCTGTGAAGGCCACAGATCAGTGGATGTTTGAAGGCGAGATAGATTAGATTTTGATTAGCATGGGTTTGGTGTCTGAGGTATATGGGTGAGAAAGAAGGAAGAATAAGAAGAGTAGAAAGAGGAAGGAGGAAGAGAAGAGAAGAGAAAGGAAAGAAGAAAGAGAAGAAGGAAAGAAGAAGAAGAAAGAAGAGAAGGATGGGAATGGGAAAGAAGAGTAGAAGAAGAGAGAAGAGAGATAAGAGAGAGAGAAGAAGAAGAAAGAGAGAGAGAAGATGAAAGAAAGAAGAAAGACAGAGGAAGAGGAAGAGAAGGAAGAGAGAAAGGGAAGAATAGTGGAGGAAGAAAAGGAAGAGGGAGGAAGGAGGAAAGAAATGAGAGAGGAGAAGATGAAAAGAAAGAGAAAGAAGATAGAAGAGAGAAAGTGATAGAAGAAGGGAGAGAACGAGAAGGAAAGAAAGGAAAGAAGAGTGAAAGGAACGAAAAGAACGGAAGAAACGATAGAAGAAGAAAAGAAGGAGAAGAAAGGAATGAATGATTGTAAGCGAAAGAGAGAGGAAGAAAGGAAAAGAGAAGAAGAGAAAAGAAGGAAGTAAAGAGAAGAAAGAAAAAAAGAAGGAGAGAAGAAAGGAGGAACGATGAGATGAATGAAGCAGAGGAAGAAGGATAGGAGAGAAGAAACGATAGAAGAGGAGAGATGACAAAGAAGAAGGATGGAGGATATGAAGAGAAGAAGGAAGGGAGAGGAAGAAGAAGAAGGAAAGAAGAAAAGAAGAAGAAGAAAGATAGGAAGAAGGGAAAAGGAGAAGAAAGAAAGGAAAGAAGGAGAGAAGAGAAGTAGGAGAGAAGAAAGAGAAGAAAGGAGAGCAGAAGAGGAGAAGTGAAGGAGGAGAATAAAGTGAAGGGAGTGTAGAAGGAAGGAATGGGAGAAGAGAGAAGAAGAAGAAGAAATGGAGGAAGGAAGAAGAAGAAGAGAGAAGGATAGGGGTGGGGGTTAAGGGAAGAAGGCAGGCGAATGGGGTTTGGAGGGAAGAAGATTGATCGCCATGATGAAGGTGTAGCTTGAGGGCCGATTGGCCTAAAAAAATTCTGCCCCATGACACATTACTTGACTTATTTGCACTAAATGCTATTCCCTTCTCATGTATCTGTACATGTGGACGGTCGGTTTGTAATCTGTATTGTCTTTCCGTGACTGGTTTTGGCATGTAACAAAAGCTTACCTCGGTACACACGACAAATATAAAAAATCAACCTATACTAAAACTAAACGCAGGGGTGCTGCAGGCTGTGATAATAAGGCAACGGCAAACACGTGTTTATACCAAGACAGAACTAGAGCGCTGGAGTCATAGAAACATAGAAAATAGGTGCAGGAGGCCATTCGGCCCTTCGAGACCTGCATGCAATCATTGTGTTCATGGCTGTTCGTCCCAATCAATAAAGCATTCCTGCTTCTACCTTATCCCTCGACTTCACTAGCCCCTAGAGTCTATCAAAACTTCACATAAAATCCTCCAGTGATTTGAGCCTTCGCTGCCCTTTGTGGCAGGGAATTCTACAATTAACTCAGCGGGTCAGGCAGTTCGGTTATTTATTGGCACAACCCACAATGGGTTAGAACGTTGTGGGCCGAGGGCCTTGTTCTTGGGCTGTACTGTTCTAATATTCTCTTTTCTTCTGAAGTCATAAAAACTAACCATGGCCACACAAGCGTCAAGACCAATTCTAATCAGTTGAGGATTAAATAGTTGGAAAAGGATCCCAATTTTCCTTCTGGTTGGTCTACATTTAACTTTCTGGTTATTAACGTGAAGGTTTATTGAAACAGTGACAGGTACATGGAAGGTTAGGCTTTTGGAAAGGGATATGGGCCAAACGCGGATAGTGGGTGGGACTAGTGTAGCTGGGACATGTTGGTCAGCTTGGGGGGGGCAAGTTGGTGAAGGGCTGTTTCCACGCTGTGTGGATCGGCCTCAGAGGGCGGTGGAGGAGGTTCTCTGGATGCTTTCAAAGAGAGAGCCAGATAGGGTTCTTAAAGATAACGGAAGTCAGGGGATTTGGGGAGAAGGCAGGAAACGGGGTGGTACTGTTTGGGGATGATCAGCCATGTTTCAATTGAATGGCGGTGCTGGCTTGATGGCCGAATGACTACTCCTGCACCTATGGAGGTGAGGGACAGCACGATCAGATTGGGCATTGAACGGGGGGGGTTTTGAGCAGTTAAACGGTAGGAAACAAACACACGAAATATGGAGAAAACTGGGCATTTAATGTGGCAGGATCCATGCAAAATGGAACATTTGCAACACAAATTATCCATGAATGTTTGGAAAGACCAGGTAGCACCCCGGCCACTTTCTCCTCCCCTCTCCCATCAGGCAGAGGTAAAGAAGTGTGAAAAAAGCTCACCTCCAGATTCAGGGGCGGTCCTGGCTGTTATCAGGCAATGATCTGTCCTCTCACCTAAACTAGGGAGCGGTCTCTGAGCTACTATCTACCTCATTTGTGTCCACCGGACTATCCTTGATCGGACTTTACTGAACTTTATTCCTGATCTCTCCGTATTCTACACACTGTATGTTAAAAGACTTGATTGTTTAATATGTATGTCTTTCCGATGACCTGGTTAGCACGCACCCGAAAGCTCTTTCACTGTACTCGGTTCATCTGGCCTTTATACAATCAGAGCAAAATTGAATTAGAGTAGGGAAAGGGAAAGTAATGTCTTTAAATTGTACAAGCAGTGGGTAAGACCAATTCTGGAGGTATGTGTGTACAATTTTGGTCGCCTAACTATAGGAAGGATGTCAAACAAATAGAGAGGAGTAAGAGGGATTTACTAGAATGTTGCCAGGGTTTCCAGAACTAAGTTACAGAGATAGGGTGAACAGTTAGGTCTTTTTTCTTGGAGGCAAGAAGGGTAAGGGGGGAACTTGATTGAGGTCTTTAAATTGTTGAAAGGAATAGACAGAGTTTGACGAGGGATAAACATTTCCCATTGAGGGTAGGGAAGGATTTCAAACAAAGGGGCATGACATGAGAAGTATTATTTTTCAAGGGACAGAGTTTAGGGGTAACGTGAGGGGGAACTTCTTTACTCAGCGGGTGGTGGCTGTGTGGATTGAGCTTCATGCAGAAGTTGGTGGGAAAAGGCCCACCCCCAGGAGCCAGGATCGATTTAAACAATTAAAAGTAAAGTGGGGATAGGTATAAATGGAGGGAGGGAAATGGTGGGTATGGTCTGAGTGCTGGTAGATGGGGAACAATGGTCGGCTCGGGCTGAAGGCGAGAGGGGCCAGTTTTCGTGCTTGTAATTTGTTATATGGTTAAGTGACAATTAAACTGACCTGAACGGAAAGGGCATGAGGGAGCGTTAGACCAGTGGAAAGCCTGTGGAGCCCACCATTATTCACCAGGAGCAATTCAACAGCAGAACTAGACTAGTTCAGCACGGAACAGGCCCTTCGGCCCACTACGTCTGGCCAAACAAGTTCAACTCTTCTACTGCTTGCAATTATCCATATCCATCCATCTCAATAAGGAGAAGGTGCCTTACTCACTGCACCTATTGTCTATTGGATCGGGGACCCTTCTTCAGACTGAAGTTCTCAGAATGTTCCCGTCTGCCTGGGTTTCCACCTTGTCGCAGCTACAAGAAGGATATGATTGATGGTTACTCTAGTTGTTGTCATGGATCTCTAAAAAAAATCTACGAGTGTGGGTCCTCAGAGTTGGGGAGTCGAGGGGACAGTGGACATAGGTTCAAGGTGAAGGGGATTTATTTAATAGGAAAATGAGGGGGGGGTAACTTTTTCACACACACAGAGGGGTTGTGGGTGTTGGAACAAAGCTGCAGAGGAATGTAGCTGAAAGCTGGGGACTATCCCAACGTTTAGAAACAAATAGTCGGAGTACATGATAGGAAGGTTTAGAGGCATATGGGCCAAATGAGCAAGGTGGGGCTAGTGAGATGAGGAATTGTTGACCAGTGTGGGCAAGGTTGGGCTGAAGGGCCTGTTTCCACACTGTACCACTGGTTACTCCTTACCCGAAGCTAAGTTATGGAGTGTGGGTCAAATTCCTAATAATGAGGCTGGCTAGAGAGCAAGGACCAAGGAACTGTATGTTTGACCATCCATGTCAGGTCATAAGTGACCGTGAGGAGTTTAGGCCATTGGCCCATCAATGTATATTCCACCATTCAATCATCGCTGATTTATCGCTCCACCTTAACCCCAGTTTCTGCCTTCTCCCTCTAACCCGCCACCCGTCTTGCTAATCAAGGGAATCTATCTACCTTGCCTCTTAACTATATCAATTGACTTGGCTCCACAGCCTTCTGTGGCGGGGGGGGAGGGGTGGGGGACTGTATTCCACAGATTTCACCACCCTCTGGCTATATATTCCTCCTCATCTCCGTCTGGAAAAGGAATGTCCTTTAATTTTAGGGTTTGCCTCTGTGGTCCCAGGACTCTACCACGAGTAGAAACTTCTCTCCACATCCAATCTATCCAGGCTTTCATTGTTCGTCTTGTTATTTTTTTTTTTCTCTTTTTTTATTTTTTTTTTTTTTACTTTTTTTTTTTTTGTTTTTTTTTTTTTTTTTTGTTTTTTTTTGTTTTTTTTTTTAGGTAAGTTTCAATGAGATCACCCCTCATTTTCTAAAACTCTAGCGGAGAGTACAGGCCTTGTGCCGACAGAGTCATCATATGTTAACCCACTTCATTCATGGGTCATTTCGTAAAACCTCTTCTAGACCCTCTCCAGAGACAGGACATCCTCTGTAGATATGGGTCCCAAAACTGCCTCGAATGTTCAAAATGAGGGCCTGACCAGGTCTTTTATTGGCCCAGGCATTACATTGGTCTTGTATTCTAGCCCTCATGAAGTAATGCTGTGTGGCGTTGGACTTCTACACAGACTGAGGTGTTCTCCTTAATCCTCTCGGCTCTCCCCACCGGACGCGGCGGCAATACTTACCCAGATGTCGGGCTTTCCTGCGTAGCCCTCGCCCGCTGATCACCTCTGGGCTCATCCAGTAGGGTGTGCCGGGACGGACTTCATACCAGACCCAGACAGGCAGATGGTTCTGCAGCTCCGGCTCGCTCCCTAAGTCTCCAAGCTTCACGTTGCCCCGCAGAGTCCCGCAGAATGTTCGCACCTATCGAAGGAAGATGTGGGCATCTCCAGACTTCTTCCACACACGCAGTAACCCCAGCCCCAAACTCCATCTCAGCTGCCCATGCCTTGCCAGGGCAGTGTCGTGTAAAACGAACTCCTCCAGATTCAGGGACAGTTTCTTCCTAGCTGTTATCAGGCAACTGAACCGTCCTCTACCACTGAGAGCGGTCCCTGACCTCCCATCTACCTCTTTCGAGAACCCTCGGACTAACGTTGTTGACTTTATTGGCTTATGAAGCATTTTAAAAAATGTTATTCACTTTAACATGTGACAGCTCGATTATAATCATGTATTGTCTTTCGCTGGACGGGAGTTAGCACGCAACAAAAGCTTTTACTGTACCCTCAGTACAGTGACGATAAAGTAAACTGAGCTACACGGTTGGCACAGTGGAAGAGTTGATGCCTCACAGCCGCTGAGACCTGGGTTCGATTCCGGATTCGGGCGCTGTCTGTACGGCGTTGTTGTTCTCCACGTGACATGCGTGGGTTTTTGCCGAGAATTTCAGTTTCCTTCCCACTCCCCAAGATGTACATGTTTGTATGTTAATTGGCTTGGTGTATGTGTAGTTAGGAGTGTTAAGTTTGGGGATTGCTGGTGGCGGACCGGTGGGAAAATGGCTTGTTTCCACATGTATCTCTAAACTAACAAAACCTAAACCAAAATGTGGGGTTTTTATGTGGGGGGGGGTGGGGGGATGGGTGGGGGAAACACTTTTTTTTTCCAATCCAACTTCTCCTTGGGCTACGATTGTTTTCTGGGTCGTTATCTCCGGCGCTTGGCGGGAACCTTAACATCTTGGAGCAGCTCGAGAGGCCTTGCTCGGG